>JARHVA010000257.1:6385000-6387524 GCA_037957365.1 Torreya grandis
TAGATATTTCCATTTACATCTAACCATAACTTGTACACATAATTTGTATAATACGTACATGTTATTTAAACTTAAAATCAAAAAAATATGAGCCATAACATGTATGCATTATGTAAACTACACATAACGTGTATGTGTTATAACCTTTATAAACAAAAGAGGACTTAAACTCATGGATATTCTCATTCTCACTTGGTTTTTTATTTAATTTGAGGTTATATGTCCTAGAATATGTTTAAATTATTCTTGGAGGAGGAGAAAACACATTACCATTTCTCATGTCCTCGATGAATACACAATGCCACCATGGAGGGGAGGTCAGAAAACAAAAACAAAAATTACTAACACTATATTTTATTAAAATTTTTATTTGCATTGTTTTATTGTTAAAACAATTTTTTAACATCCCATCCAAGTGAAATATAAGAGCCTACTAACCTCATCCTAACCCTCCTAGCCCTCGTATCCATCCTACAATTCTACAATGCCCCCTAGGCAATCAAGAAGATTTGGCTACACATATATTTGAGAAAAAAATAGAAATTAAAAAAATAATTAGGAGAATGAGGGACACCAATTGAATAACACCCACATTACCTACTTGGATAATACCCTAGAGTCATTGTAAGGCCAAATTAAATTGATATTAAGTCAAATTGGAATATGGCCATCATATAAGGATAGAGTAGGGCTTAATATGCTGATAAATTGTCAACACATGAGGTGAAGGATAAACACATATTAAATGACCTAATTTATGCCTTATTCATCAATCCAATAACCAATGCACCTTCTCCACTATCCAAAAAATGGTTCCCAATCCATCAATGCCAACACAATTTCATCAGAATCAATTTTTGGGACTGATGGTGGATGGTGTTTGATTATCCACCTTGTAACAACCATGAGGTTCCATTATATTTTTTTAGGAAACTCTATTATGAGTTTGTCCTTAATGAGATTCATAATTATTTTAACTTCTTAGAGTTTTGGGGTCGAAATAAAATATCTACGTAGGATAGACTAGGTCCATGTCATGTGCCTAATCAACCTACAAGAGTCCTTACCTAAAAGCCACTTGAGTCCAAGATATCCTTTATAGTTAATGAGGTTATGGAGATCTACACTTTACATGCACATAATGCACTTTCTAAGACACTCATTTAACATATTAATAGGCTTTCTAGGACTAATGTTGGAGAGGGTGGACATGGGGATACTTCACCTAGTGTGTGTATCTGACCTCACCATTATAATATTGATGTGGTGTTATATGCAGTGAACCTTTAAATGATGATGGGGGTACTTTTTAGGGCCTATATTATATACTTTTGTGTGATGAGTTTTTAACATGTAAATTTAGTGTGTACACATCAAATACACATATATAGGTATCTTATATATTTGACATGTTAAATTTTAATTTTAATTATATTTAAAATAAAAAAATTAATTTACATAAAAATTCAATAATATATATGTAATTTTTAATGTTGCAGGAGCAGATAGTTCCATCATCTTCACGGTCCACTACTTCATTTTCTTATCTTAACCAACTAATGTTTATATATTCATAACTAATTTGTGGGCCATATACTACTATGTTTGTTGATGTTAGTAAGTTAATGTTTACATTGACAAAAATAATTTTTCATCAATATTGTACTCTATGTACATGTATTTATTTATTTATATAAATCTATGTTCAACTAAAACTCATGTATTGTTTGTTCAATTGATAACCATAGTGGGACACCTCCATCTCTATAGGTGGAGATATATAAAAGCATTATTGTTAAAATGTCATCTATGTAGTCACTCACTGAGATACATTTTAACATGTAATTTTAAATTATAAATATAGATTTGTTTTAATAATTTAACTTATTCTTGGACAAATATAACTTATGTGAATGTATTTTGTACATAGGGTTATATGATGACATATTATATTCCCATTTTGATGTTTATTAGGGCACCTTCTCATGTTTTCCCCCCTTTCACATACCTATTCATTCACCTTGAAATGCCACTGATATAGGTGAACATCAGACACAAATTAAGCGTGACCACTAGATTGTAGTAAGTGCATGTTTAAATAGTTTTTGTATTATTTTAAAATTAATTTGTAAACTTAATCTCATGTCTAGTATGTAAATTTTATAATAATATTTGTATATGAATAGGTTAAGCTACAAGCAATCTATGATTGTAGAAGGACCCATAGTCAAACCCTGAAGGACTCTAAGGCATCTAAGAGATCTCCATCTATGATTAGGGAATCCCAAAGAGATTCTTCTTTGAGGAAGGCAAAGAGAGGGAGATTATTTGATTATTAGGCTGTCTTAGATGACATAATTATTAGTATGACTATATGGCAATGTATGTGTTTTTGGGTTTGTATGCCTATATGACATTTACCCAAAATTCTATTATGTTCTTAGATGATATAATTTTTTGTATGCATATATGGCAATGTATGCATTATTATCATTGCATGCCTATATGGCATTTCCTTGAAATT
>JARHVA010000258.1:2057500-2240000 GCA_037957365.1 Torreya grandis
AGTGTCAATAATATGGAATCTTAGATTAAATCTAACATTACATGCATGAGGATAGTGAAAGTTGGTCCCAAAGATACAATGGCACACGTTCTATCATCCATCGAAGATCAACAGTAAGCGGATGTCAATAAGTTAGTAGAACCTAAAAGCAAATGAGAAGTTGAAAAGTGTCCAAATCATGGAATCAAAGGTAGGATCCAATGGTGAGTGGTAATATGACATAGTTAATGGGTCCAGTTATACCAACAGTGCACATTCAATCATACCATGAAGATATAATGATGTGAGTGAGGGTCAAAGAGTTAGAGGATATTAAGATTAAACATGCAATTTCCAAGTGATGAGATCATGATAAAGGCCTGATCAATTATGTGCATTTGATCTTACTGATAAATATTAATGACATACATTAAGTCATATAGATAATATAAATAGTGAATAGAATAAGGATCCCAGATCAAATATGGGGCCACCACATGGTGTAAACACAAGGGCAAATAGAGCTAACAATTAGATCCTAAGATCAAATAAAGAGCTATTAGGTGGAATTTTTTTAGAATCCCAAATCAATATCAATGATTGACACTAAATGTTGAAGATAGGAGGGTTCAAGACAAAGTCAAATATGGTCGAAGTTAAACTAAAGTAAATATTTTAAAGGTATGTCACGAAGGTAGACACATTGGTTTCAATGGGTTCATTGCTAAAGCCAACAACATGATTATGACCCTTTTCTCCATTCTTATAAACAAACGATGAATCAATAGGGAGCAATCCATCCCATAACAAGATCAGAATAGATTGATCTAGTTGTGTAACTACTTTGATGATGGAATTCAAATTTAAAATGACTTTATCCCATTATAATAATTGTAAAAAGCATCAATGAAAGCTATAAATAGATTGAAATGGATTGATACAATTATTGTATCAATTTTCTAGAAGTAGTCTTAGACATTATGATCTTTTCTAACTATATCAATGCGAGATGATAGGAAATCTTGATCATAATGACCCCTTATCCATTATTGTAGGCATCCCTTCCCATCTGTCTCATCCCACTCTATCATATATATAGGATTCTAAGCCTTGAAAATATCCCTCTCTTTGGCATGACTATACTCTACCAAGATTTGTACTGTAACACCTATTTAATGTAATAAAAGACTAAATTCCTATATTTTACAAGCTAAGTTGAAGTGTATCTTATAAATTTATTGATGTGGTTAAGTGAATGTATGTTTTCCTTGCCTTTGTATAAGTTTTCTCACCTTCATGCAGTGTTTTGGTAGGCCTCACAGGTCATTCTAAGTCCATATATAATCTGAAAGGTTGATAAGAGGTTTGATTCTATTGTTGATAGGAGCATAAAATAGTTTGATACAAGTTGTTAAGATTTTTATAAGGCCCCTAATGCATATATTCCTAGAGTTACAATCTATTCCAGCCCCTCAAGTTACTCAAATCCCATATTTAGCTCATGTCCCATCTCTTAAAGCCCAAGTTTTAGCCCCTTATAATTAGGCTAGCGAGATTGGAGATTTGAAAAGTCAGTTGTAGTCTTTTGAGAATGAAATAGTTCAACTCAAAAGATATAAATACCAGGGTAGACCTTACCAATAATATAATCAAACCTCTTATCAACATTTCAAAGATCAAAAGCCTCTTTATCAAGCTTTCAGATAAAATAAACCACCTTACCAATCACAAGGAGCCATAGTTCCATCTAAACCATATATATCTATTGATCCTAATGCACCTTCCACATCAAAATTTATTATTCCCACACCACATCAAAACAATTTGATGTGTCACTCAATTTTTCATCCCTCCAACCTTAATGATACTCAAAACCAAGCCTTACTATCACATAACATTACTATGGGATAAATGACACAAGAAGATTTTTCTCTTCAAGGAGGGAAATATCAAGAGATAAATTTGGTACCCCAAGGAGAGGCTCAACAATTTCTATGGCATCCCAATGACATTATTGTAACTTGGAAAATGGATGATTATGTTGCTTTCAATCATGGTGGTGAGACTATCAATTTGAGTGGTCAATTTGTAGAAGTAACTAAAACTAAAATAAGAGCCATGGAGGAGGCTCAAGATGTGACTAATCATTCAATTAATCTTAAGTTTACTTATAATATCACCAAATATCAACTTGCTCCCCTATAACATAGAAAATTTAGAATGTAGAGGCTAGGAATGTCCCTTAAATGTCTCTGGTCCATGAACAACTAGTGGTTAAAAAGGTGCAACTGAAGGTTAGTGGAGCCTCATTCAGCATAATAGATTAGATGAATAAATCAATGTTAGCATTATCATGTGGGATTCCCTTTCTATTCCAAGATAAAATGATATGCTCATCTAAGAGCTTTCATCTCTCAAAGTATCCCTAGAACTAGTTGAGAAATAAGGTGTTATCCTAACTAATTCACACCAGCCAATGAAGCATCAAGTATAGCATGTACACAAAATGGCAAAAGGAAAAAAAACTAAGGTAAAGTCAAGTAAAACTCATACCTTATCCCTCTCTTTGATAGTTTGTGACTATTTAGTTCATAATTATATGATGGACAATGGATCTAGTAGCATTGTCATGTCTAAGAAAATTGTAGATAAGCTTGGTCTTGTCTATGAGACAAATACTAAAAGAGTATTAAAACTATATGGGTCATCAACAAAGATATTAGGCATCATAAAATATCTAAATTTGACACTACATTCTTGCTCCAATGTTAACATTTAATAGGATGTAGTTGTGGTGGACTTGCCTACCCACTTTGCCATGTGTCTATCAAGTGACTTTACCTCAAAGATTGGTGTATATTTATCAGTTGATTGGACATATTTGGTGTTCAATAATAGATATTTCACTAAGGTAACCATACATTTGAAACCTATTTCATGGTTTCATTTAGAACCATATATGCCAAATGTTGTGAACACCAATTGCCTCATCTCAGATGAGGTTATAAAAAATAGTGTAGAGGAAACTAAATCACCTTTAGATGGGATTCCATATTTGTTCCTTGATGATTGGGCCTCTATCTCACATGATTATTATCCTTATAAACTAAATGAAGAATAAGGACTTGGTTTTTATTGCTTGCATGAGAAAGATGTACTAATTTTATCTTTGATGATGGATGATGAGTCTTGTGATGATTTTTGGCAATTATACTTTGATGGGTCAAGGAATAAGCGTTGTATTAGGAATATAATTATGTTTATTTATCCATTAATTAAAAGTTAATTCTCATCTATTAAGTTTCAAATTTATTATTCATGTTGGGTGAATATTTTATCACCAGCTGACTGACAGCAAAATAGGTGCATCAACCACAGCATAAGGAGATTTAATCAGCAAAATGTGTAGGTCTACCACATCATAAGGAGATAAATCTCTCCTCTCATCAAGGGGAGGTACCCTATAAACTACTATCTACTAATATAAACTAAAAATACACTCAGGGGTGAAATCATACCATCCATCTCTCTCTTTTCAGAGATGATGTTCACAAAGAAAAGGAGAATTCCTAGGTAATTGCTAAAGGCACTTCTCTTCTTTCAGAAGTGATATTTATAAAACTAGAGGAAGACTTCCTAGAAAATAATAGAAACCACAAGAAACCAATGAAATTATAAATTCTTTAGTTATCTCTCCTACTGATTAGGACAAAGGAACACAACAAGATTAAACACAACTCAAAGTCTGCACCTAAAACTACAACATAGTAAAGGATTACGAAGGATAAAGAGATCTCAAAGTCTCTCTAGTGCCTTTACACAAAACATAGACTGAAGGCAATTATGGAAGTACAAAGTCTCCCACAATCAGCTTTAGGATATCATCCAGCTTACTTCCACTTTTTCTACTTATTTAATTAAATGGACAAGACTGTATTTAAGAAAAAGATATAAGAACAATTTACTAAATGACACAAGCTATTTCAACACAAAGTCTGAAAGGTCACTTGCTTTCTCATCCACTTAACAAAATATGATTAACAGTCTGAGCTCAAAGTCTCAAGATTGCCTTTCAATTTGGGCAAAGATTTGCTTCTGATAATAGAGAGATCTCCCTTATACAAAATCAGAGATTACAATATATAGCATCACAAGAAAGACTTGGGCACTTATTTTAATAAAAATGGCCAATATTGAATTGAATGCATTGAAAATCTATGAAAAGGCCATGCTAGAATAGGTCATCAGTCTTGAATTTGTAATTTTGAATCATCTCAAATGTCTCCTCCTAATCATGGATTATATGGTCTTCTTTATGACGCTTACATGGTTGTCTATTCACTTTCACTTAATGAAAAAAAAAGGCCACACCATTAAATGTTTTATGTTCTCTGATATCCACCTGGTGGACTATTCCACCTACTAAAAATAACTCTCCTATAGATATTTCTTGATTTCCTATAGTTTCTCCCTTTTTCCTTTCCATGTTTTATCTCTTCTCATCAATCTAAGCTCTCAGGACTATCTTCTCACTTCCTCCATTCGCTTCTTCAGCTCCTTCCTTCGCTGGTCACTGAGTTTGTTCTTAGGTCTTTTGAAAATCAATGGTTATTCCATCACCTTAAATTTGATGTATGTGGGTATGTCACTGGTCACTTTGAACCTCTTTGAACCTTGAACCTTGAACTCTTTTGGTTCAAAGGTTCAATGGTTCAAAGGTTCAATTATTTTGTGAAGGGCCATGTTCACTCTCTTTTTCTTCTTCGATTGAACCATTTCTTTGAACTTCTTTCTGGAATCTTCCACTTCATTCACTCGAAGCTTTCATTCAAACTTATGAACTCTTTGAACCCCTTGAACCTTTGAACATTTTGAACCTTTCGGGTTTAAGGTTCAATGGTTCAATGATTCATTCTCTTTCTTTAAATCCTTTTATTCTCTAAGTCCATCAAACTTATCAAAATCGTTGAACCTTTAAACCATTTTGGTTCAAGGTTCAATGGTTCAATAGTTCAATCTTATTTCTTTGATTTCTTTGAAGATTCTAACTCTCTGGATTTTTTAAGTCTGTCTAAATCATTAAACCTTTGAACTTGTTGAACCTTCAAACTCATTTTAGTTCAAGGTTCAATGGTTCAATCTTCACTCTTTGAAGCCTTCTTTTATTTAAGTCTCTCAGACTTATTGAACTCATTGAAATTTGAACCTTTGAACCATTTTGGTTCAAGGTTCAATGATTCAATGATTAAACCTTCTTTCTTTTTGAAACCTTTTATTCTCTAAGTCTATCGAAGTCATTGAACCTTTGATCTCGTTGAACCTTCAAACTCTTTTGGAGGTGAGGTTCAATGGTTCAACTTGGTTAATTATTTTCTTTGAAGCCCACCATTAAGTCTTTTGATTGAAATTTAGCATTGAACCTTCCTCAAAACACTAAGGAAATGCCTTAAGTATTTTGAGCTTCCTTTGAAGAAAGCCCACCTGTTGAACCTGTGGCTTCCTTAGCTGAAAAAGGCTTGAATATTTGAAAAAAATAGCTTCTCAGAACATTTTTGAGAAAGAAAAGAGAGAGTTTTGGTCTACAGGACCAAAATGGTTGGCATGTTGTCCACAAAAGCAAGTGATGGATTTTGGGAACAGCAACTAGCTCCAGTTAGAGAACTTCCATCAATTGAAAATTAAAGCAATTGAAGGGAGTAAAACTAGAATCTTAGTGCCTTCAATTATGCCATTGGGCTACAGAGTCATGCTTACCCAAAAATAAAGGTGCCAAAAACTAAACAGCACCAAAAACAAATGAACAACACAAAATAAAGAAAGACCATACATATATACAAATGTACAACTAGACTTATCTGATACTACAAAGATTAAAGTGCTTTAGATGTTGCCCACTATGAGGTAGAGTAAATGGCATTCCATCTTAGTATTCTAGCAAGAAACTATTTTCACCATTTAAATGATAAATGGTAAATGGGCCTCTCCATAAAGAATCAAATTTTTCATGCATTCCTTTCTGTTCTCTCTTCTTGTCCCATAATAAGACTTGATCTCCAATTTGAAAATCACATATCTTTGCTTTCTGGTCGAAGAGTCTCTTCACCATAATTTTATGCACAGCAATTCGGTCCACCACCATAGTTTGTTGCTCATTAAGTTTAGTCAAGCACATGATCCTTTTGTCGATGAAACTTTCAAACATTGAATCTTCCACTGCCTTTGCTAATTTTAATGCTAGTAATTACAAGGTGATTGGTATATCTGCGTTCAAACCATAAAGAAGTTGGAAAGGATACATACCAATTACTCTTTTGGGAGTAATTCTATCTTTCCATAAAGTGTCAAGCAATGCTTTATGCTAGGTTTTCTAATTTTCATCTACCAGTTTCTTGATAATGGTCATTAGGTTCTTATTTGCTTGACTCTGCTTGACCATTTCCTTATGGATAATAGTCAAAAGAGTGGGAGAGAATAATCCCATAAAAGTAATAGATTGAGTAATCTCATGAGAAGAGAAATATGCTATATTATCTATTACAATCTTGGTTAGAACTCCAGACCTAGAAATGATGTTTTCTTTGAGGAAATTGCATACTACTTATGAAGTAGCATGCTTGACTGTGATGGCTTCCACCCACTTGGTAAATTAGTATGTGGTTGTAAGGACATAATCATGTCCATTACTTGAGGATGGGTTTGCAGTGCTAATGAAATCAATTCTCCATTGCTAAAAAGGTTCTTTTATCACCACAAGCTTGAGAGGGAATGCAACCAACTTAGGTTTGCCAATGAACTATTGACACAGCTCACATCTACACACCAAGGCATATAAATATTGAAATAGAGTAGGATAATAGTACCTAGCTTGCAGGATCTTATGGGTAGTCATAAGGGCAAAAAAATGTCCTCCACAAGCCAAATTATAGGACTCCAAAAAAAATTATACTAGGCTTTATCCACGGAGTGAAAGAATACCCCATCAAGGTTCCTCTTATACAGACCATTGTCTTAGAGGATAAATTTGGTAGCTTTCAACTTAACAATCCTCTTTTCTTTACGAGATAGGTGAGTAAGACACTCACTATAGGTAAGGAAATGAGCAATATTTAAATACCACTCATTCGTAACGGTGACAAAGAGAACTATTGGTGTGTTTTCAACTTTTGTTTCTTCATGCCATGCTTCTTCTGGTATGTTATCAGCAATTAATTAGTAAAGGCCTCTTCCCTACACAAGCTTTGTTGGTTTGATAACAAGATCAAACTCTTGGATTTTAGCAATCCAATTGCCCCTTTTAGTTCCAAACTCCTACTGAGTTAGTATGGACTTGACTATTGTATTAGGAATCAAAGCAACAGTGTGTGAGTTCAAGATGTAAAAATAGAAGTGCTTTACCACCTTTACCACAACATATGCATGATTCTCCATGTTTGAATACTTTAGCTCATGAGCTTTGAGAGGACAACTCATGAAAGATATGGGAGATTCCACACCTTCTTTGGTTTATTGAACCAAGATGGCTGAAAGTGTATGTTCAGAAGCATAATTGTACATCAAAAAGTCTTTGGTGTAATCAAGACAAATCAAAATTGGGGCATGGGTGATGGATTCCTTGATGTCTTGAAATTTCAACTTGCCTTCTTTAGTCTAGATGAAAGCAGCTTTTCCCTTTATCATATTGATGATGTGGTGAGTCTTTTCTACAAATTCAGGAATGAACCTTCGCAAAAAGTTCACCTTTCCAAAGAAAGAGTGAACTATAGTCTTACTGGTAGGAAGAGAAAGATCTTGAATGGATTTGACCCTTTTTGGGTTGATCTTTATGCCTTCTCAAGACATAGTGTGACCGATAAGTTTACCTTCTGTGACCCCAAAAATTGATTTCTTGGGATTAAGATAAATACCATTCTACCTACATCATTCTAGCACTTATCATAGATGATGCACATGATCATAATGATGCTTAGAAAATATTTTCAAATCATCAAGGTACACCATAATAAACTTACCAATTTCATTCTTGAAAGCAAGATCCATCACTCTTTATAAAGTGGCACCAGCATTGATCAAGCCAAATGGCATTCTGCGATATGCAAAGGTGCCCCAAGGTGTTGTGAAGGTGGTCTTATGTTGGTCTACTTCACCAACTTCCACTTGATTATATCCTAAGAAGCCATCTAGCATTGATAACATCTCAGTGCTAGTCACTATCTGCAATAGTTTATCCATGATGGGAAGGGGATAGTTGTCTTTTAAAGATGACTGATTCAAATTTTTGAAATCAACACATAGGCAAATTTCTCTATTTTTCTTTCTCACAGGGACTATATTCGCAATCCAGGTGGAATAATGGATTGGGAAAATAATTCTTGCATTTAGAATTTTCTATATCTCAGACAAAATCATGCCTGATATCTTCAGATTGTACTGCCTTTGCTTCTGCTTGTGAGGCAGTGACCCAATCTTGAGAGAAATTTCATGTTGGATTTCTTCAGGTCTGAAAGGTTTCAAATCATCATATGAATATGTGAAAAAATTAATGTAATGGTGAAGTAGAGTGATAAATTTGAGTTTTTCATCAGGGGTACAATAATTTCCAATGTTGACCATTTTTGGATTGTCTTCTGTACTCAAATTTATTTGACCAAAATCTTTACAGGATTTTGAAACTATTTGATGTTCCTTGATAGACCTATCATGCTTGTCAAAAAGTTTCTCAAGGGAAACTAATCCTTTGGGAATTTTATTCCCTTTGAGCTGAAGGAACTCTTCATCAGCTTTTGAATTTGTTTTGAGAGCTAATTCCCATGGTGGAGATTCACTCCCTTTAAATTGAATCT
This sequence comes from Torreya grandis, assembly GCA_037957365.1. Classification (NCBI taxonomy): domain Eukaryota; kingdom Viridiplantae; phylum Streptophyta; class Pinopsida; order Cupressales; family Taxaceae; genus Torreya; species Torreya grandis. The sequence continues at coordinate 2,066,320 of JARHVA010000258.1, forward strand.
TTTCAAAGTTGTCTCTTTGTTCCAAAAAAGTAATGATTTGGTTATCACCATTGAACACCTACCAATGGTTAGCATTTTCAGGTACACTTGGTCAAAAGACTAGCTTGATAGTGTACCTGTGTTCTTCAAAGTCTTTGTGAGGGACCAAGAGAGTTGCAGAGATGACCAATGAATCTACACGACTATTGAACTCTCTGGGTACAGCAAAAATATTCAAAGCATCAAAGATTTCAATGCAGTCCCACACCAAATTGTAGTAATTTCACAATATCTCATTCTTGGTTTGATACAAGTTCCTCACCTAATAAACCACTAGCTCAGTGTCTCCTTTGGCATGAAGGATTTTAACACCTTTATCTTGAGCAGTCTTTAATTTGAGTAGCAATAATTCATACTCAGTAGTGTTTTTGATGTTGCCAAACTACAACTTATATGCATAGGGAAAAATTTCTCCTTGAGGAGATATTAAAACAAATCTAGCTCTTGAACCATTAGAAGCATTGTTGCCATCAAATTCCAAAATCTAGATGTCATCATATTTTGATCCTCTTTCAGATTTTTCTTCGTCAAGAAGGAAAGGTCCCTTTTCATGTGTATTGTGCCCTACCAATTCTTCTGATGTTTTATTTGAATTTTTTGGATTGTCACTTAGTAATATTTTCTCTATTAAAATATGAACATCTTCAATAGACAAGAAGTAATTACCCATGCCTGAAGACTCAAATAGAATTTGAGCTTTAGGGGCTGAAGTTTTAGTGATAATGTACTTTGTCTCCTTCTCAGGAAGTAGCCTTTGCATGATGCCCTTGACAAGAATCCTCGCCTCAGACAAGTCCATGCTCAATTCTCCACCAACATCCTTGCAAAAAAAATTCCCAAGAAGAATGTTGTAGGAGGCTGGGACGTCAACCACTAGGACTGTCATTTTGATTCTCTTGTCTGGGAAGGCTGTAAATGCAAATTGAGCATCTTTGATTTGTCCTAGCATAGAAACCTATTTATTTTCCATGGAGAAACATCTCCTGAAGGTCTTAGTCAGTGTGAGACCAAGAGATTATGCCACCTTGGTGGGCATGACATTATTAACAGTGCCAGAATCAATTATGTAATTATTCAATTGATGACCATTTATCAATAGGGAGACGTAAAATAGTTCTATCTTTCTAGGAGTAGCTGAAGGAGTGATCACAAGATTATTTTGGGTAGGTGTGTTCTTTGGGGGAACAAGAATTACTTTCAAAATATCTTGTCCTATAGGGATGGTTTTATTTTTAACGCATTAAACTAACCTATCCAACTGCTCAGGGTTGGAATGTAAGAATTCAAACTCAGACATTTGAATTTTGGTCTTTTTAGCATGGTCAATTATATCAAATGACTAAAATGAATTAGAAATAGAGGAAGGTAGTCCATTAATCTAGGTTTTACTAGGCATAGGACTAGTCTACAAATTTGAAGCAGGAGGTGAAGGAATATTTGAGGTACTTACTTTTTTAGTGATCACTAGGTCCTTTGATTAGAAAGGCAGCAAAGTTCCTCATTTAGCAATTGAAATTGTTGGGCATAATTCTTCTCCTATTTTTCCTTTATCAGCTTGTTGAGTTGACTAGTTCTAGGACCTGGTAAATATAGTGTATAATCCATCAAACGCTTCACCTTTACCTTTGGGTTCATCTTGGTAATTCAGGAATCTAATGTTGGAGTAGTCAGCTAATTCTTCTTGGTTTTCTACAATGAGATCAGCATCATCTTCTTGGTTTAACTCAGGTTGGAAGGAAAAATTAGATTCAATTTCAAGATAACCAACTACTGAGTTAGCCAGTGTTGCTTCATTAGCAAGCTTTCATGGTGGGGGATGAAGGTGATTTGGTTGCCCTTAATTTTTGGTAGTATTGCCCTAATATGACTTGTTGGGAAATGTCCTCCTTGGTATATCCTGATAAGGAGTAGACATCCCTTGTGCCATTTTTTTTGAGAGCTAGCAATTCATTTTACAAATTTTGCACCATAGGATCAGTGGTGCCTATAGAATAAAAATCAGAAGATGAAGAAGATTTACCTTTATTAGGATCTCTTCTTATCTTCCCTGCCAAGATAAGGTCATCTTCAACCTCAGTGGCTAAAATTTGAGTTGCAGCAAGGTCGATGTGGCTAGCCCACCTCAATAGAAAACTCACTTTAGGAAGCTGAGAATTGATGAAGAAGCATTTGAGATTCTCAGGCATCGACTGAGTAATTGTGGGAATCATGTTCCTTAGCTTGTCAAATTTGGCAATGAAGTCTCTCATGGGTTCATGAGGCTCCTTCTTCATTTGTGTAAGCTGTGATAACAGGGCATGTGTGTCTTTTGTAGGTTTGAACCTAGCCTCAAATTTGGTCGTGAGAGTGTTCCAGTCAGTCACTATTTGTGCTTGCAGATGATAAAACTAGTCTGTAGCAGTGCCTTGCAATGTTTCCAAAAATAGTCTGACTGCAATGTCTTCATATTCAATGCTTATTACACCACAAGATATGCAAAAGGCTGTAATATGTTCATCAGGATGAACCTTCCCATCACCATAGAACTTGGGGAAATTTTTTCTTGAGTTATGGGATAGCTCATGTAAATGTGGGGTCAAATTCAGGGGACCAAAAGTATTACCCTAGGGGCCTTGAGCTATCATGATGTAACTATTGAAGGGAGGGATAATAAATCTCTATGGGATATGTATGGACAAAGCTTTACTAGCAAAGGAAAGAGCATCTTTGCCTGGTATTAGGGACTTGATGTTGGTAGGAGGAAAACTCCTAGTGCACTGAAGGTGAGTTTATGGAGGGGAAAGATCAAAATTATTTAGCTACACAAGCTCAAATATAGGGTCAATAATACCTTGAGTTCTCTAGCTTCACGTATACGGTGGATCTGTCAGAGTGTAAACAGGATATGGACTACTTTAATTAGAAGCTTGAGACTTCAAACTGTGCATTCTCCCATAGACAAGTCATGAAAAATGATTGGCGTGGAGCTGTCTATGTTCTATCCCCAGTAGATATGAAAAGATCTAATTTGAATAAAATAAAAAGGGACTAGAAATTCTCATTGATCCCCAGCAGAGTCACCAAAAATTGTTGCATGAATATTTTGTCACCAATTGACTGACGGTAAAATAGGTGCATCAACCATAGCATAAGGAGATTTAATCGGCAAAATGTGTAGGTCTACCACATTATAAGGAGATAAATCTCTCCTCTCATCAAGGGGAGGTTCCCTATAAACTACTATATACTAATATAAACTGAAAATACATTCATGGGTGAAAGCATACCATCCATCTCTCTTTTTTTAGAGATGATGTTCATAAATAAAAGGAGAATTCCTGGGTAATTATTGAAGGCACTTCTCTTCTTTCAGAAGTGATATTCAAAAAACCAGAGGAAGACTTCCTAGCCAATAACAAAAACCACAAGAAACCAATGAAAGTACAAAGTATTTCATTGTCTCTCCTACTGATTAGGACAAAGGAACACAACAAGATTAAACATAGCTCAAAGTTTGCACCTAAAACTACAACATAGTAAAGGACTATGAAGAATAAAGAGATCTCAAAGTCTCTCTAGTATTCTTTACATAAAACATAGACGAAAGGCAATTATGGCAGCACAAAGTCTCCCACAGTCAACTACAGGACATCTTCCAGCTTACTTCCACTTGTTCTTCTTATTTAATTAAATAGACAAGACTCTATTTAGGAAAAATACATAAGAACAATTTTCTAAATGACACAAGCTATTTCAACACAAAATCGGAAAGGTCACTTGCTTTCTCATTCACTTAACAAAATATGATTACAGTCTAAGCCCAAAGTCTTAAGATTGCCTTTCAATTCGGGCAGAGCTTTGTTTCTGATAACAAAGAGATCTCCCTTATACAAAATGAGAGATTACAATATATAGCATCATAAGAAAGACTTGGGTGCTTGTTTTAATAAAAATGGCCCATGTTGAATTAAATGCATTGAAAATCTGTGAAAAGGCCATGCTAGAATAGGTCATCAGTCTTGACTTTGGCATTCTGAATCATCTCAAATGTCTCCTCCTACTCATGGATTATATGGTCTTCTTTATGACTCTTACATGGATATCTATTCACTTTCACTTAATGAAGAAAAATAGGCTGTGCCATTGAATGTTTTATGTTCTCTGATGTCCACCTAGTGGACTGTTCCACCTACTAGAAATAACTCTCCTATAGATATTTCTATATTTTCTATAGTTGCTTCCTTTTTAATTGCCATGTTTTGTCTCTTCTCCGTAATCTGAGCTCTTGGGGATATTTTCTCACTTCCTCCATTTACTTCTTCAGCTCCTTCCTTGGCTAGTCACTAAGTTTGTTCTCAGGTCTTTTGAAAATCAATGGTTATTCCATCACCCTAAAATTGATGTCTGTGGAGACATCACTGGTCGCTTTGAACCTATTTGAACCTTGAACCTTGAACTCTTTTGGTTCAAAGGTTCAATGTTTCAAAGGTTCAATAATTTTTTGAAGGTCCACGTTCGCTCTCTTTATCTTCTTTATTTGAACCATTTCTTTGAACTTCTTTCTGGAATCTTCCACTTCATTCACTCGAAGCTTCCATTTGAAATTATGAACTCTTTGAACCCATTGAACCTTTGAACCTTTTGAGCCTTTCGGATTCAAGGTTCAATGGTTCAACGATTCATTTTCTTTCTTTAAAGCCTTTTATTCTCTATGTCCATCGAACTTATCAAACTCGTTAAACCTTTAAACCTTTACACCATTTTGGTTCAAGGTTCAACGGTTCAATAGTTCAATCTTATTTCTTTGATTTTTTTGAAGCTTCAAACTCTCTATATTTTCTAAGTCTGTCTAAGTCATTGAACCTTTGAACTTGTTGAACCTTCAAAATCTTTTTAGTTCAAGCTTCAACGGTTCAACAGTTTAATCTTCACTCTTTGAAGCCTTATTTTCTTTAAGTCTTTCAGACTTATTGAACTCATTGAATCTTGAACCTTTGAACCATTTTGGTTCAAGGTTCAATGGTTCAATTAATCAACCTTTATTTTTGAAACCTTTTATTCTCTAAGTCTGTCGAAGTTGTTGAACCTTCGAACTCTTTTGGAGGTGGGGTTCAATAGTTCAATGGTTCGACGTGGTTCATTCTTTTCTTTGAAGCCCATCATTAAGTCTTTTGATTGAACTTTAGCATTGAACCTTCCTCAAAACACTAAGAAAATGCCTTAAGTGTTTTGAACTTCCTTTTAATAAAGCTTGCCTGTTAAACCTGCAGCTTCCTTAGCTGAAAAAGGCTTGAATATTTTGAAAACTTAACTTCTCAAAACATTTTTGAGAAATAAAAGAGAGAGTTTTAGTCTACAGGACCAAAATGGTTGATATGTTGTACACAAAATCAAGTGATGGATTTTGGGAACAACAGTTCAAACAATGCTGTAGAATATGATGCATTGTTTCATGGTTTATAATTGGCTAGGAAGATGAAAGTCAACGGCTTACGAGTCTTTGGTGATAGTGAAATTTTAGTTCACCAAGTGAGAGGTCTTAATTTATGCAAAAAACCATTGATTAAATCTTATAATCATATGTTATAGGACTTAATTTAAGAGTTTCAAGCCTTCAACATTCAGGAAATACAAAGAGATGAGAACAAACATGCAAATAGGTTAGTTGTCATTGGGGCACAATTTAGTATCCCAGCTGATGTAAGAAGTGAAAAGGCTCAATCACATATTAAGGTTATTTTAAGGCATTACATTCTAGATAATAATGACAATTGATAAAGTGTTTGAAGATGATAATTAGATTGTCAGATTCTTGCAAGAGGAAGTTGAGTTTTCCTCAATAAGCCAGTCAAAATATTCACAACAGTATGGTGATTAGATTGTGCAACTAAAAATAAATAAGTTGCCCAAGGGATTGGTCATACTTGAGAACATATTCAATGGTGATGATGAGTTAAAGAAAGAAAAGTCAACTTTGTGATCAAAGGAGTAACACTATGCCAATGTGGAAGTTACACCTGATAGGATCTTAAAATTGGGTAGAGTATGTACTTATTTAGAGAAGGAAGCTTTCAATGAGTTATGTGCAAGTTTTTCTAATGTATTTTTATGATAATATAGTGATCTCAAGGGATTTGACCCAAGTCTATCTCAACACACCATTGAGCTAGAATATAAAACTAAGCCAGTAAGACAAAGATAAAGGCCTATAAATCAAAAGCATGAGCCTTTGATGAGAGTTGAGCTTCTTAAGCTCATTGAGTCAACTATTATATTTCCAATCAAGCACTCAACTTGGGTGGAAAATCTTATCCTAATAGAGAAAAATAATGGTGAAATTAGATTATGTGTTGACTTCTGTGACTTGAACAAATCTTCCCTTAAAGACCACTATCCACTGTCATATATGAAACAAATTTTATAGTTGGTTTCAAGTTTAGAAAGGTTATCCTTGTTATATGGCTATATTGGTTACAACCAAATTTTATTCAAGAATGAGAATGAATTCAAGACAACCTTCATAACAAAATGGGGGACATTTACATTTAGAAAGATGCCCTTTGGTCTATCCAATTATAGAGCAAATCTTTAGAGAGCCATGGATATGGCATCCTAAGGACTTTTTAACAAGTTTGTGTTGGCCTATTTGGATGATATAATAGTGTTTTAAAAAAATTAAAGTGAGCACATGGTTCACCTTGAGCAAGTATTTGAAAGGTGTACATAATTTGAAATATCCCTAAATCCCAAAAAGTATGTCTTCTTAGTTCATGAAGGTAAGCTTCTTGGACATATAGTTTTAAAGCATGGTTTAAGCATAGATCCTAAAAGAATAGTTTCAATTACTGTAATTTCCTTGCCCAAGAACAAAAGATCTTTGAAAAATTTCTTAGGGGAGATAAATTTTATCAAAAGATACATTTCAGATTTTGCAACTTTAGCTACGCCACTTACATCCATTCTAAATAACAATTAGAGATTTAGTTGGTCCAAGGAAGGAATAAGGAGTTTTGAGGAAATTAAGAAATCCATGGCTAGTGCTCCTATGCTAATCAACCTAGATTTATCAAAGGACTTCATTTTGTACACCTATGCTAACATTGACACCATTTCAAGCATTCTTATGTAGTAGAATCATGAGGCTTTGGAGCATCTAATAGCCTTATTCAATCAAGGCTTGAAGGAGTATGAAACAAGGTACTCTTTTGTTGAAAATTATGTACTTTTTATTATAAGGTCTCTCAAGAAGTTCAGATACTTGTTGTCTAATAATAAGATACACCTAATGGTTACCCATATAATTATCAAGGAGTTTCTCTTGAACAAAGACATAAATGAGAAAATATTTAGTTGGATAACAAAGTTAATGGAGTGTGATGTGGAGATCAAGATCACAAAGATGATTAGAGGAAAAGGACTTTGTGAGATCTAGCCCAAGACTTATAAGAAGCCAATGAGGTAGTTATGGTGTTAACTAATGAAGAAGTTACAATTGATCATACCTCACCTTCTATATCGTATCATGATTTGGTAATATATCTCCAAGATGGTATTTATCCTTCTCATCTAACTCCCTCAAAAAGAAGATATTATCGATTACAATCCATTCCTTTCCTTCTTGTTGATGGTGTTTTGTTCAAGAAGAACATCAGTGGTATGATGTTAAGATGCATTAAGACACATCAAATAGAAAGATAGCTCAAAGACTTCCATGATGATAAGGCATTACTCAGCAAGGACTACAGCCCACAAGATCATGAGAGGTGGGTATTATTTGCCAAGCTTATTTGGTGATTATCATGTATGGGTTAGGAAATGTAGACAATGTATTATGTTTATTGGGAAGGTGAAACTTGCATCCTTACCTCTCCAACCAATTATAGTGGATCAGTGATTTATCCAATGGGGATTGGAATTTATTAGTCTCATTAACCCCCCTTCAATCTTAGGACATAAATGGATACTAACTGCCATAGACTAATTTACTAGATGGATAAAAGTAGTGGCATTGAAGGAAACAAACGAGTCTAATGTTCTAGATTTATATGAAGGTTTGCTTACTGTATTTGGAGTTCCTTAAACCATTATTTATGAAAATGTTATGGCCTTTGTGGGGTCTAGAATGAGCCAATGGGTAGTTCAACATAGTGTCTTTCTCAACACTTCAATCAATTACTATCCACAAGGCAATGGCCTTGTTGAGTCCACCATTAAGAACCTATTGAAGATCATACGAAGAAAAATTGAAGATAATCAGAGATCATGGCATTTAAAAGTAAAATCAGCTCTATGGTTTAATAGGATCACCTACAAGAGATCAATATCCAACTCTCCCTACAAGCTGGTATATGGTAAGGAAGCAATAATGTGTATTTCTCTTGAATTTCCTACCCTAGAGCTGATGCATCAACTTGAGTTGTTGGAAAATGAACCTATAGAGATTAGATATGTTGAGCTTATAGAGTTGGAAGAGATAAGACATCAGTCCATACTAACCATGAAAATCCATCAAGCAAAAGTGAAGAGAGCCTTTGACAAAGGAACTTTCTCATAAAGTTCCAAAGAAGGAGATTTGGTCCTCAAGTGGGATGAGGACAGAGCTAAGCCAGAAAGGTATAAAAAAATTGACTCTCTTTAGATTGGTCCATACATAATATAAATCTAAAAATCCCATAATATGGTCTAGAAATTAGAATTTGTGATTGAAAGATATTTCAAGAACACGAAAATAACATAGTAACAATGATTTCTCTAAGAAGAGATGTTTTATTACTCAAGATTACAATACAACCATGTGCTTATTTTTGGGAAGAGATGTTTGATTTCTATTTTGGTTTATATATTCATTTATAAAAAAATCTAAGGTAGGAGGAGGATGTGGAAGGTTACCAATCTCAAGGTAGATTAACTGGTTCAACTTCCACGATTTACAACAATATAGAATTTGAGGAATTGTTATTTTTAGAAACTTATTATTTTTAGACTACACTACTAAAATTAAAATTTGGGGCACTTTCATTGATTTTTATTGGGTCAAAAACTATCAAGCAAATATCTATGCCATCTCACCACATTATCCTCATTCTTTTCTTTCCAATGGTTCAAATGGGGAGTCAATCAGATCTATGGTGCAAAAGTTATAGCTCTTAGATGTTTCATCATCAATTGGGGTAGAACCATCACCCAAATTATCACCTGAATTATTCTCCAGATCATTCCTCCCTCCTTGAGAATAAATGGTCCCCATTGCATCAATATTACTCATCAAGTATGGTAGTTGTGTCTTAATTTGATTCTCTATGAGCCACTCACTTTGGTGGCTAAGTTGGCCCCTTCTGACTACTCGATAAAGTGGAATAGAGTGTCCTCTTATTGTCTTCATCCAGGTGTCCACAATCCAATCCTCCTCCACTAAAGAAAAACTCTATGGATCAAGCTCATCAATGTCTAGTTTTTATGCTATAACTAAAGTGTCCAACAAAGGTGGATGATATCGTTTGAGGATCTCCACATTGAATATTAGATGCAGACCAAGGTAGGTTGGTAGGTTCAACTCAAAATCATTTTATCTAACTTTTATAGTGATGGTGTAGGGACCATATCATAGAGTCCAATTTTTTTGTGTGGGCCTACAAGTCATTCATTTTAAATTTAAAACCAAACCTTGTCACCCATGGCAAAATGGTGTGCAATCTTATGTTTGTCATGGCATTAATTATACTTCTAATTCATCTTCTCCAAGATGTCATGAACATGTTGATGGATGTGTTGCATTTATTCAATGAACTTTGTTATATTTCTTGCCTCAGATCTCCCAGAGGTGTGTATTCCATAATGGAGAATGGAATGGATATATCAATTAGTGACATGGGTTGGAACCTGAAGCATACTTGGAATGGACTGTGTTGGTTGACTTATGCAGGGCTTGATTGTATCCATGTTATATGAAAAGAAGCCCCTCATACCATGTGCATGGATGTTTGGAGTGATACATCTAAATCATGTAAAAAATCAAGTAGTTCACGACTTCTATCTAACCATCAGTTTGTAGATGGAAGGCTATGGACTTCATCAGCTTGGTATCCATCATCTTCCATAGAGTGGACTAGAAGATGCTCAAGAACCTACTATCTCTATCTGAGACAATGGACTTGGGGAGACCAAAATGGAGCCATACATGACTAAAATATAGTTGAGCAGTTTCTTCAGCATATATATTTTTCTTATAAGTAATCATGATAGCCATTTTTGAAAAATGATCAACTACAAAAAAAATATAGTCCTTGCCATGTTTTGAAGTGGGCAAACCTGAGAAAAAATCTATTAAGACAAATTCCCAAGGCCTAGTTGGTTCTAGTAATGGCATGTATAATCCTTGCTTCTTATTTTTTAGCTTGGCTATCGCACATGGGGTGCAAGATTTGAGGTACCTTTCCACATCCTTTCACATATGGGGCTAGTAGAAGTATTTTTGAATAAATTCCAATGTCTTCTCTACACTAAAGTGTCTAGCTATGCTAATGAAATGTGCTTCCCATATCATCTTATGTTGCTCTATAGTTGGAACATAGATGTGCCTCATGTGATAAAGGACATTATCTTACAAATATAAATCATAAACATGTTTACCTTCTTGAAGCACCTAATATGTATCAGAAAAGGTAGGATCTTCTTCATCCAGATCATCCCAAGTGGCAATCTTATGTCCACACATGTCAAGAACTATTGTGAGTGTAGTAATTGGTGGGTGTCTCAGACAATCTGTGGCCATATTTGAGCTCCCCTTTATGTGTTTAATTATCATATGGAATTTCTATAGATATGTGGCCCACTTTTGGTGCCTCTCATTTCATAGTTTTCTCTACATCCAGATGAATTCCAATGGTCTATGGTCAGTGTGGATGACCATCTCTTTCCCCAAGATTTAGTGTTTCCATTATTTGCAAGCTTGCATAATAGCACAGATCTCTTTGTCATATGTTAGGTATTTCTTGACTATATCAGTAAAATTTTCACTATGATATACAACATGATGGCCATGTTGTATGATGATATCTCCCATGGCATATTTAGATGCATCTATCATTAACTCGAAAGGTTGATACAAATCTAGCAAGGCAAGAATAGGGGCTAGGCAAAGTTTGTTCTTTAAATTTCATTTTTTGTATTTCATCCCATTGAAATGTAGCTTTAGCTCCTCCTTTAGTCACTTGGGTTAGTGGCCAAGCAACATGTGAGAATCCAAGAACAAACCTATGATAGAAATTTGTAAGACCCAAGAAGCTATGAAGTTTTGTGAGGGTCCTTGGTATAGGCTATTCTCAAATAACCCAAATCTTATCTGGATTGACATGGACCCCTTCCTCATCCACAACATACCCCATGTACTAAATTATTTTCATCCCAAATGTGGATTTGTCAAGATTTACATGCAACTTGTGCTCTTGAAGAGTTTGAATTACCTTACAAACATGTTGCAGATGTTCCTCCCATATTCTATTATAGATGAGTATGTCATCCAAGTAAGAAACAATAAATGAGTTGGTGAAGGGTCACAAGATGTCATCCATCATCCTCATGAAGGTTACAGGTGTGTTAGTTAAGCCAAAAGGCATAACCAACCATTCGAAGAGCCCCTCCTTAGATTTAAATGTAGTCTTCTAGACATCAGTGGGATCAATGGGAATTTGGTGATAGCCAAATTTGAGATCAATTTTGGTGAAGAAATTTACACCACAGAGTTGGTCTAGTAGGTCATCAATCCTAGGGAGGGGTTAGTGATTCTTCACAATGATACCATAGGGTGAAGAGATTGGCTTGATATGACCCTTTTGAATCAATTCCTGAATCTACCTTTTTATCTCATCATTCTCCAAAATTGATCTATGATAAAGAGGACTATTAGGCAAAGGTGGTCCTGGGATTAAATTGATAGAATGTTTTACTTGGAAATGAAGTGGAACTCTCATGGGTGACCTAAATAAGTCATCATATTCTCCTGTGATTTGTCCCATCTACTTTTATTTTTGTGTTGATTGTGTATTTAGGACTACAACATCAACCTTCTTATATTTCTATGGTTTGACCACCATGAGAATGAATTGATTTATCTTCTCCACCAATCTCCTACATTTCTTAGCACTAATTTGGGTGATAGATGTGGGAGGTGGTACCTCTATTACCCTATAGCGCCATGTTCCAAGAGTGAGGGTGATTCTTTGAGTTCATGATTCATAGATTCCATGTTGATCATACATGAATGGCTGACCAAGGAGAACATCAAAAACATCTAGATTGACCACATCACACAAGACTTCATCTTGGAAAGGTTTTATTACATATGAAAGAAGACACTGATGGGTGACACAGAGGTCTCTCCCTAGGCTCAACCATCCAATACTGTATGGCTTTAGGTGAGGCTTCATGGATATATTTAGACTTTTCATAACTTTAGTAGAGATTAAATTATTTTGACTCCCACTATTAAGAATGAAATGCAAAGGATTACTTTTTACCCATAATTTGGAGTGAAATAACCTTTCCTTGTCATCTAGCCTTTCCTTATGGGTCTATAATGAAGCAACGATGGTATCAAGTTCAGCATCTACAATCTCTTTTTCATCATCTTTGACTGTAGGTTTTATATGAGAGAGAGTAGTAGATGTCAAGTATTGTGACTCAAAAATTAGAGACTTGATGGCTTGACATTCTTATTTGGAGTGAGTTCCAGTTTTGTGGTAATCATACCATTTTCAAATCTTCCCCTTCTGGAGTTTCTTATCTTGAAACTCCTTTTGCTTCTAATTTTGGCCTCATGTTTGACCTTCCTTGTCACTTTTCCATTTCAAAGGTTGACTCTTTGTATTCTTTCTTCCATGCTTCTGCTCAATCTTCATTGTGAACTTGTATGCTTCACTAAGGGTTTCCAAATTGAAGAGTTCCATTTCCCCCTGTATGTACCATTGTAGTCCACCATGATATTTGAGACTCTTATGTTTCTCATTTTCTTGGATGCCCAATCTCACAGATAGAGAATGAAAAATGTTAGTGTAATCTTGAACAGATTGGTCCTTACCTTGGTGAAGTTGTTGCCACTATATGTACAGATCATCATATGCTCCAATGGGATAGTATTCTTCCTTTACCACTTTTATGAAATCATCCCAGATAGGCTCCACCTCAAGGCCAATGTCATCTATAATAAACCTCTTTTTGTACACATCCCACCAATTGTTCATGGGCAATGATGCTTTCAAAAGAGCAAAAGTGATCTTTTCTCTATCAATGAATTTATTTATAGAAAACTAGGAAGACAATTGATCCAGCCAATTTTCTAATACATAGCATTGATTTTGCCTTAAAATGTAGGGATACCAAATGTAATGAATTTACTTCAACAATAAAGTAGAATAGTAGAAATAGATCCAAATATGAATGAAATATATCAAAATATATGATAATAGATAAGCGACTTCGAGGGAGAAACCTCCACAAGCTTTAATAAAAGCAAAATTCATAATATGATGATAAATAGTTACCCACTACCTCCTATATATAGTCTATCTAGGCCATGGTTACTCCATAGGCCAACCTACTAACCAAATGAATGCATAGAGAAATGTAAAATAGCATCAAAGAGGGATAAGTAAGCCACAAGTCAGTTATTCCTATCCTAATGCATGTGATAGGTTAGGGGAGTAGCATGCCCTTCCCCTTTAGACCAACATTGTCCTCAATGTTGAACAACTCTGGATGTTGTTGCCAAAAATATTCACCTTCCCAAGTTGCATCTTCACTACTCATGTTCTTCCACTTGATCAGATATTCCCTAATCTCTCTAGTTCTCAACTTCTTAGTATGTGTTTGGAGGATCTTCTCTGGTTCCAAAATGGCACGTCCTTCTTCATCTAGTTTTGGGAGCTCTGTTTGGGCTAAAACTTTCTGTCCAATGACCTTCTTTAAGTAGGAAACATGAAATACTGGGTGTATGCAAGATGAATGAGGTAACTCAAGATTGTAATCCACACTTCTAATTTTTTATAGAACCTAATAAGGGCCATAATACTTCAGAGCAAGTTTGTTGTCCTATTTTTGTTGCTTCAAGGACATCTATTTGTAAGGCTGCAAACGTAAAAATTCCCAATCACCCACCTAAAAAAAATTCTCACTATGGTGTTGATCTGCTTGTTACTTCATCCCATTTTGTGCCAAAGCCAAATACTCTCTCAAACTAGCCAAAACCTCTTGTTGATGTTGAATATGCTCCTCTACATCAAGAATCATCTGTAGATCAAGATGTGTAGATGCCTATGTGGCTTGAGATTCTATGGAACATAATCATGTAATAATTCCCTCTACCCCTTTTCTAGCATCTTGGTCATCTGATGTGAACTAATCAGTTGTGGAGAGTTTTCCTGTAATCCACGTAGTTCAATTTTCCTACCTTCAGAATGAAAGTGCATGAATAGTTCCTAGAATTTCATCTCAATGGTACCCAAGGTTGTGAGCCATTGGACTCCCTAAACAATGTATGTGATACCCATGAGAATAGAAAACATAAGAGAATCAAGATTGTACTCAACCATAACAAGCTTAATAATATGGCATTTTTTGAACAATTAATTATGCCACCATCTACAATCATGACTTACAATTCTAGTGCTAGGTAGATGAAATAGTTCAATCGAGTGGCCAACTAATGGTTGATGAAGTTATGTGTTCTCCCTGAATCAATCAACACTATCACCTTCTATTTCTTGAGGAAACACCACATTAAGAGTTTGTGGAGTTCTAATACCTGCAAGTGCATGATAAGAGATTATAGGTTGGGAATCTTTAGGTACCTCCTATATCTCTTCTTCATCATCATTGGAGGCATCATCTGCTTCTTCATCTTCATTGGATCCCTCAATGTATAATAACTTCTTCTCAGCACATCTATGTCCTTTTCTCCACTTGCCATCATAACTAAAACATAATCTTTTTTCACGCTTCTCTTTAAGTTGTTGATGGGTCAATCTGGTATGTGGAGGAAATGTTGGTGTCGATGTGCTATGATATTTGAAGTGAATGAATGGCTACTTCTCATTGGCTATGAATGTTTCCTTAGCTCTACGTGCCATGATAATAGAATTAGAAATATTAAGTGGATTAAACATGCATACCTCATGTTGAATGTGGTCCATGAGTCCACCCAAAAATAGGTCATTCAAGTTCTCCTCAGAAATTGTCTCTACACGTAAGGATAGGTTATGAAAATGATGAATATAATCCTTGACGGAGCTAGTCTGTCAAAATTTTGCCATTTGGATAAATTAATTCTCTGTCACACTATTTCCATAGTGTAATTGTAGCTCCTCTATAAAAACTGACTAGGTGACACTGAGAGTCATCTTTTTCTTTTGAGCACACAACCATCGATACCAAATGAATTAATCAAGTTCAAGATATAAGGATGCCATGGTAACCTTCTATCCACCTAGGATTTGATGTAGATCAAAAAAAAATCTCCATTTGGTTGATCCAATTGAGTGGATCTTTTCCATCAATTTTTTGCATATCCACCTTTGGTAATAGGTTCCTCTGTGGCCATGTAGTTGGATTTTGAAGTAGACTAGTTGGGAAAACCACCTTATTGGGGTTGTAAAATAGTGATAAGTGGATGATTTGATTGATTATTTTTTAAATTCATTATGATATCGACAAAACTATCTTGTATGGATTTCATATTAGATTGTATGCCTTGCACCTCACTTTGAATGCCTTGCACACAATAGTCAAGTTGGCTCACTTTGTGATCTATGTCAGAGAACCCTGGCACAAAGGATCTATTAAATCCCCATTATGACTCCATACCTTACTTTTTAAGAGTTTTACCTAGAGTTTCATCACCCTTTCCTTGGCCCTGAGTTTGTGGACCTGCCATAAAAGGGCTTTACAATGTTGACCCTGATTGGCACTTTTGACCCAACTTTGACCAAGTGATTTTGGACTTATGTCAGCCTCAAATCAAAATATACAAAGAACATAACCTAGCCAAATTTTTTTAATATTTCCAAAAATGTAAATAACTCAGAAAAATTCTTTGAATTATGCACTATAGAGAAATTTTATTAAAAACCTTAAAATGGAGATAAATTTTGGAAAAAATATCCAAATGATTTGAAATTTTAATGGAAGATTAATTTAATGTTTTCTCACCTTCAATAAAAAAAATTGCATATAAATTTAGAACAATTTTTTAGATATATCCAAATTTTAAAAATTAGGGTTTCACCCATAAGATTGCCCAAATCACAGCTCTGATACCACTTGTAATCAAATTACTTCAACAATAAAGTAGAATAGTAGAAATAGATCCAAATATGACTAAAATATATTAGAATACATGATAATATATAATCCACTTCAAGGGGGCAACCTCCACAAGCTTCAATAAGAGCAGAATTCATAATATGATGATAAATAGTTACCCACTACCTCCTATATATAGTCTATCTAGGCCATGGTTACTCCATAGGCCGACCTAATAACCAAATGAATACATAGATAAATGTGAAATAGAATCAAAGAGGGATAATTAATCCATAATTTAGCTATTCCTATCCTAATACATGCGATAGGTTAGGGATGTAGCATCAAAATTCACCTAAACCTTAAAGGGTGTTGGGGTACTGAAAGGACATTCCATGGATGAAAAGCTAAGAAGTGCAGATGAGGAGCCAAAATTTCCCATCAAGATTTGTTGGAAAATTTGGGTAAATTTTTGTAGCATCTACACTTATTGCCATTGGAGGGCTTTATTCACCATTTCCTTGAAGGGATCAGATGTCTCGGTATCATCTACCATTTGAAGGCATTTAGAGTGAATAGGTTGATAGTTTGGAAGCTCTGTTATTTTTCACCCAAGCTTCTTGTAGCCTAACCTCATCCTCAAGATCATACACTCTCAATACAAACCATTCTAATACCACTAATCCAAAACTCAAAAGTTTTGATTGATAGATATTTCGAGAACATGAAAATAACATATTAACAATGATTTCTTTGAGAAGAGATGTTTTATTACTCAAGATTATAATACAACCATATGCTTATCTCTGGGAAGAGATGTTTAATTTCCATTTTGGTTTATCTCTTTACTTATACACATTTTTAAGGTAGGAGGATGATGTGTAAGGTTACCAATCTTGATGGAGATTAAGTGGTTCAACTTTCACAATTTACAACAATACAGAATTTGAGAAATTATTATTTTTAGAAACTTACTATTTTTAGACTGCACTACTAAAATTAAAATTTGGGGCACTTACATTGGATTTTTATGGGTTAAAAATGATTGAGAAAATCTCATGCCATGTCATTGTGTTTTCCACATTCTTATATTTATAACAATTCAAATGGAGAGTCAATCGAAGCTATGGGGCAAAAGTTATGGCTCCTGAAAGTTCCATCATCAATTGGGGTAGAACCATCACCCGAATTGTCCCCTAAATTGTTGCCAAGATCATAATGCCTTCCAAATTGAAGGATGGATGGTGAAGATATTCCTATCCTAGTTAATGGGATACACTTGAAACATTTCTACTAAAGTTTGAGTTCCATGTACATAGTTTGCTTTGACTTTCCTCCAAGTGTTATCCTAGCACATTAGTTTGTTTGATTTTGTTTTTGTTTAGTTAGATTCCCTACTTTTTTTTTTTCCTTCCCTTTTTTGGTGGGATTAATTTTCATTGTAATTAAAAAGGTTTCTTGTAGTCATGGATCAGATTCATCAATATTGGTGAATCCAAGAGTCATGTAAGTGTTCCAAGTTATAAAGCATAGTAGATATGTTGCCCAGTTGAGCCACTAAAGATGTTCGCCAATTTTGGCCCACATACCAAACTTTTATAGGTCTAGGATTGAAGTTAAGTAGGGTCCCCTTAAAGAGTGATCCCATAGAAGAAGGATCAGACCAACTTTAAATTAAGAGAATAAATTGTTTACAAGCTTTTGAAACACTTTAATCAAGCTTACAGTGTGAATTTGGTGATCTCAGGGGACCAGACCATCATGGCATGTCATGCAAAAATGAATTAAAAAGTTCACTTATGCATTTTATAATTATGAATAGAAATCATCTCAATCCAAAGGATTATATGTTCATGAGTTTATACATGCCTTGAACATTCTCTAAAATGTTTGTGACTTGATGAGTTGTTTATCTCAAGTTATAAGCATTCAAAGATGAACTGGAAAAGTGGGACATGCATGGGGACATCAAGTTAAAGTTGAAAAAAATAGTCATTTAAATTTAAATTTTCCAAGGTTAAATGCAGATCTAACAAGTGTTAAGATCATATAATCTCAAATCAAATCTAATAGCATGTAAGCAAGGACAATGTCATTGGGTCCCAAATATCCAACAGTACACATTCGATTGTGCATCGAAGATCAATAGCAAGTGAAGGTAAACAACTAGTAAATCCTAATAACAAATGAGAAGCTAAAAAGTGTCCAAAACATGGAAGCTAAATTAGGATCTAATGGTGAGTGGCAATTTGACATAGTTAATGGGTTGAATTAGATCAATGGTGCATGTTCAATCATACTATGAAGATCTAACCATGTGAGAAAGGATCAAAGAGTCAAAGGATCTTAATATTAAACACACAATTGCCAAGTGTTGAGATCATGATAAAAGGCATGATCAATGGTGCATGTTTGATCTTGCTAATAAATATCAACAACATGCATTAAGTCATATAGATAAGACCAATGGTGCATATAACAAGGAGCCCATATTGAATATGAGGTGACTATGTGGTGCAAGCACAAGGGTACATGGAGCTGAAAATAAGATCTTGAGATTAAATGAAGAGCTACCAGTTATCACAGTTTTAGAAGTTTAGATCAAGATCAATGGATGACACTAAACATCAAAGATAGAAGGGCTCAAGTAGAAGTTGAATACAATCAAATTTGAACTAAATCAAATATTCAAAGGGATGTCATGGAGGTAGACACATAAATTTTGATGGGTTCATCACCAAAGCTAGAATCATGATTATTACCCTTTTCTCCATTCTTACATGAAAATGATGAACCAATAGGGAGCAATCTATGCCAAAACAATATCATAACAGATTGATTCAACTGTTGTAATTATTTTGATGTTATAATTTAGCTTTCAAATGACTTGATCATAATGTTATAACTATAAGGAGTATCAATATAGGTTAGAAATATATTGATATGGTTGTTGTATCTATTTTCTAGAATTAGTCTAAGACATTATGATCTTTCTAACTGAATCAATGTCAGATGATAGGAAATCTTCATCATAATGACCCCTTCTCCATTATTTTGAGCATCCCTCCTCATCTCTCTCATCCCACTCTACTATATATATAAACTTATAAGCCTTTAAAATATCCCTCTCTTTGGCATGACTATACTCTACCAAGATTTGTACTATAACACCTATTTGATTCAGTAAAAGATTGAATTCTTCCATTTTTCAAGTTGAGTTGAAGTGTGTTTTAAGAATTCATTGATGTGGTTAGGTGAATGTATGTTTTCATTGCCTCTTTGTGATTTTTTTCACCTTAATTCATTATTTTTTTAGTCCTCATAGGTCATTCTAAGTGCATATATAATTTGTTGGTCAGTGTGGAAGTGATCAACTGCCCTCTCATGCTAGGTTAATAGCTAGTCAATGACCTTTTGTGAAATATTTATGTGTAAACCTATAAAATAATGAATTAATTAATTTTTAGTACTCTTTAAAGTGTCTTATAGTGTGTATTTTGAAATCATAAGGATCTAAACATTTGGTGCTTCACCTCATTTTTACATGTTTTTATATATTGTTTCAATCTCTCCCCCTTTTACTAATAAGAAGCTAGTTTAGGTTTAGCATAGTGATAGACCCAAAAGGAAGATGGCCTTCTCTAGAGGTCTAGAATAAGATTCAATGACCCAAAACCTAGGGTTAGTCCCATGCTGGACTAGGTTTGAGCAAGAGGACCTGAATAATCCCCTTTTCAACTAGGGTACATCCTAGGACACTAGCAGTTCTAGCATGCCCAATGGGACTAGGTCTCCTAAAAGAACTAAATTTTGAATATAAGGAGAATAATATACAATATAAAAGGATATACATCATCATTAAGATCTAAATATCTTGAAACTTCTAGAGTTCATAGCACCAACTAGACAATATTCTCATGCCAAAGGTTACTACAAGGTCATATAGTAAAGGTATTCCCTATGCATTCATTGAGATGCTTTCTACTTATTATAAGAAATAAATATTTAATAGGATAAAACCTTATCTCCAAAATCAATATTCATCACTTGATCACCCTATTACATTAAGCAGGGCAATCCCCATTGCCCAAATAGCTATCAGGAATCAAGTGTTTATCCGATTCAATAGAGGTAGTTCACTGAATTTGGCTCATTTTGATGGAATTCATGTGTCTTCCCTTAATAATATTCCATTCCTATTAGGATAAAGTCAAAAAACTACTATTAAGTATATCCACGATGTTTCCAACCTTTGTTTAGTTCATAACGTTGTTCAAGATAATGTGGTTATCAAATTGTTTATTGCTTCCTTCAAATCAAAAGCATTACATGGGTATAGGAATCTTCCTTTGAATTACATTTCTATGTATCATGAGTTAGGTGAAGCATTATCCAGGTAGTTTGAAGATAAATGTAATCACCTATCTTTAGTTGAATAACTGACTAACATAAAGAGAGATCCCCATGAGTTCATGTTTAATTTGAACCTCAAATTCCTAAATATATGGACTAGGATACTTGAATTAATACCTTCCCTAGAAAATGCCTTCTTGTACTATTTGAAATCCCTTAATTCTAATATCAGTGAGATGATGTATTCAATGGGTGGTAATAGCCAAATGCTTATGAGGTTGCCACAAGAGCATAAAATAGTTTGATACAAGTTGGTAAGATTTTTATAAGGCCCCTAATGCCTATATTCCTAGAGTTACAATCTATCTCACCCCCTCAAGTTCCTTAAACCCTATCTTTATCTCCTATCCCATCTCTTAAATCCCAAGTTGTAGCCCCTTATAATTAGGCTAGTGTGATTGGAGATTTGAAAAGTCTATTGCAATATTTTAGGAATGAAATAGTTCATCTCAAAAGACAAAAATACTAGGATTGGCCTTACCAACAATAGAATCAAACCTCCTATCAACTTTTTCAAGATCAAAGGCCTCTTATTAAGGTTTTATATAAAATATACCACCTTACCAATCACAAGGAGCCATAATTTCATCTAAACCATATGTATCTCTTGATCCTAATGTACCTTCCACATCAAAATTTATTGTTCCCATAGCACCTCAAAATAATTTGATGCATGACTCAATCTGGTATCCCTCCAACCTTAATGATATTCAAAACCAAGCCTTGGTATCACAAAACATTACAATTCCATAAATAACACAACAAGAGTTTTTTCTTCAAAGAGGGAAGTATCAAGAGACAAATTTGGTGGATGATTATGTTGCTTTCAATCATGGTGGTGAGATTAGTAGTTTGAGTGGTCAAGTTGTAGCTGTAACTAAAGCTAAAATAAGAGTCATTGATGAGGCTCAAGATATGAATAATGATTCACATACTCATAAGGTTGTTTCCAAGAGAACAAGAGATCAACTTTCTCCCCCTATAACATAAAGAAATCAGAATTTAGGGGATGGGAAGGTCCCTCAAATACCTTTGGTCCATGAATAACAAGTGGTTCAAAAGGTGTAGAAAAAGGTTAGTGGAGTGTCATTAAGTATAATAGATTAGATGAATAAAAATAATGTTATCATTATCATGTGGGATTCCCTTGAAATTATAAGATAAAAAGATATGCTCATCTAAGAGCTTTTAGCTCTTAAGGTATCCCCAGAACTAGTTTAGAAACAAGGTGTTATTCTAACTAATTCATACCAACCAATGAAGCATCAAGTGCAATAGGTACACAAAATGTCAAAATGGGACATAGCTAAGGTAAATTCAATAAAAACTCCTCCCTTCTACATCTATTTTATATTTGGTGGTTGTTTAGTTCATAATTGTATGATGGAAAGTGGAGCCAATAACATTGTCATGCCTAAGCAAATTATAGACAAGATCAGTCTTGTATATAAGCCAAATACTAAAGGAGTATTTCAACTAGATGGGTTACCAAAAAAGATAGTAGGCATCATCAAACATTTAAATTTGACACTACATGTTTGCCCCAATTTTACCATTCATCAGGATGTAGTTGTGGCGGGCTTGCCTCCCTACCTTGCCATGTGTCTATCAAGGGACTTTACCTCAAATATTGGAGGATATTTATTATATGATTGGGCATATTTGATTTTTAGGACCAGGTATGGCACTAAGGTAACCATAAATTTTTAACCCATTAAATGGTTCCATTTGGAACCATATATGCCAAGTGTTGTGAACACCAATTGCCTCATTGCAGATGAGTTGATAAAAGATAGTGTAGAGGAAATTGAATCACCTTTAAATGGGGTTACAAATTTGTTCCTTGATGATTGGGACTCTAGATCAGATAATTTTAATCCTTATAAACTAATTAAATAATAAGGACTTGGTGTTTATTTCTTACGTGAGAAAGATGCACCAATTTTAGCCTTGATGAAGGATGATGAGTCTAGTGATGATCTTTATAAATTATACTTTTATGGGAAAATTAATAAGCATAGTACTAGGGCTGGAATGATGTTGATTTTTGTAGCAAAGAAAAATTACTTCTCATCTATTGAATTTCAATTTTGTTTTTCAAACTATGTTATAGAATATGAGGCAGTAGTTCATGGTTTACAATGGGTTTGGAAGATGAAAGTCAATGCCTTAAAAAAATTTGGTGATATTGAACTTGTAGTTCACTAAGTGAGAGGTCTTAATGTATGCAAAAACCCATTGCTTAAATATTATAAGCATAGGTTATGACACTTTCTTGAAGAGTTTCAGGCCTTCAAAAACTAAGCAATTCCAAGAGATGAGAATAAATATGCAGATAGGTCAGTTGTCATTGGGGCATAATTTAGTATCCCAGCTGATGTAAGAAGTGAAAAGGTCTAGTCACATAATAAGGTTATTTTAAGGCCTTTTATCATAGATAATAATGATAATTTGCAAGTGTTTAAAGATGACAATCATATTTTCATATTCTTACAAGAGGAAGCTGAGTTTTCCTCAATAAATTAGTTAAAATACTTTTAGTAGTATGGTGATCAAATTGTGAAACTAAAAACAAAAAAGTTACCCAAGGGATTGGTCACACTTGAGAACATATTTAGTGGTGATTATGAGTTGAGGAATGAAAATTCAACTTTGTCATCAAAGGATGAACACTATGACAATGTGGAAGTTACACCTGGTAAGAGCTTAAAGTTGGGTAGAGTATACACTTATTTAGAGAAGGAAGCTTTCATTGAGTTATGTGCAAGTTTTGTTGATTTATTTTCATGGTAATATAGTGATCTCAATGGATTTGACCCAAGTCTAGCTCAATACACCATTGAGTTAGAAGATAAAACTAAGCCAATAAGACAAAGATAAAGTCCTATTAATCCTAAGTTTGAGCTTCTTAAGCTCATTGAGTTAGCTATTATATTTCTAATCAAGCACTCAACCTGGGTAGCAAACCTTGTCCTAGTACAAAAAAATAATGGTGAAATTAGACTATGTGTTGAATTCTATGACTTTAACAAAGATTCCCTTACATACACTATCCACTACCATTTATGGAACAAATTTTACAGTTGAATACAATTTTAGAAAGGTTCTCCTTATTATATGGCTATAGTGGTTACAACCAAATTTTGGTCAATAAGGAGAACCAATTCAAGACAACCTTCACCTAAAGTGGGGGACATTTACATATAGAAAGATTCCCTTTGTTCTATCCAATATTGTAGCAAATTTTTAGAGAGCCATAGATATGTCATTCCAAGGCCTTCTTAACAAGTTTGTGTTGGTCTATTTGGATGATATAACAGTGTTTTCAAATAATGCAAGTGAGCACATGGTTCACCTCAAGAAAATATTTGAAATGTGTAGACACTTTGGGATATCCCTAAATCCCAAAAAGTGTGTCTTCTTAGTTCATGAAGATAAGCTTCTTGGACAGATAGTTTCAAAGTGTGGTTTAAGCATAGATCCTAAAAGAATAGCTTCAATTCTTGAAATTTCCTTTCCCAAGCACAAAAGAGATTTACAAAGTTTCTTAATGGAAATTAATTTTATCATAATATACATTTCAAATTTTTCCACCTTAGCTAAGTCACTTATAGCCATGCTAAAGAAGAATCAGAGCTTCAATTGATCTAAGGAAGTAATAAGGAGTTTTGAGGAAATTAAGAAATCCATGGCTAGTGATCCTAAGCTCATGAACCTAGATTTATCAAAGGACTTCATTCTATACACCTATGCTAACATTGACACCATTTTAGGAATTCTTATGTAGTATAATCAAGAGGCTTTGAAGAAGCAAATAACCTTCTTCAATCAAGGCTTGGAGGAGTATGAAACAAGGTACTCTTTTTTTTTAAATCGTGTACTTTTTGTTATAAGGTCTCTTAATAAGTTCAGATACTTACTATCTAATAATAAGATACACCTAATGGTTTCCCATCCAAGTATTAAGGAGTTTCTCTTGAACAAATACATAAATGAAAAAATAGTTGGTTGGATAACAAATGTAATGGAGTATGATGTGGAGATCAAGATCACAAAGATGATTAGAGGCAAAGGACTTTGTGAGCATCTAGATCAAGACTTACGAGAAGCCAATGAGGTGGTTATGGTGTCAACTGATGAAGAAGTTACAACTAATCATACCTCACCTTCTAACTAGTATCAAGATTTGGTAAGATATCTCCAAGATGGTCTTTATCCCTCTCATCTAACTCCTTCAAAAAGAAGATATTTTAGATTGCATTCCATTCCTTTCCTTCTTTTTGATGGTGTTTTGTTCAAGAAGGACATCAATAGTATGATGTTAAGATGCATTAATCCATATCAAATGCAAAGACTTATTGAATAGTTACATGATGGGAGGGCAATACTCAATAAAGACAACAACCCACAAGATCATGAGGGGTGGGTATTATTGGCCAAACTTATTTGGTAATTGTCATTCATGGGTTAGGAAATGCAGATAATATGCTATGTTAGTTGGGAAGGTAAAACTTACAGCCTTACCTCTCCAAAAAATTATATTAAATTAACCCTTTTTCCAATGGGAATTGGACTTTATTGGTCTCATTAACCCCTCTTCAATCTCAGGACATAAATGGATACTAACTGCCATAGACTACTTTACTAGATGGATAGAAGCAATGACATTAAAGGAAGCAAATGATTCCAATGTTTTAGATTGATATGAATGTTTGATTATTATATTTGGAGTCCTTTAAACCATTATTTATAACAATGTGATGACCTCTGTGGGGTCTAAAATCAGCCAATGGGAAGTTTAACATAGTGTCTTGCTCAGCACTTCATCGAATTATCCACAAGTCAATGGCCTTGCTAAGTCCACCAATAAGAACCTATTGAAGATAATAAGAAGAAAAATTGAAGTTAATAAAATGTCATCACATCTCAAATTAAATTCATAGCTATGGGCTAATAGGATCACCTACAAGAGGTCAATAGCCAACTCTCCCTACAAGCCAGTCTATGGTAAGGAAGCGAGATTCCCTATTTATCTTGAATTTCCTAGCTTAGAACTAAGGCATCAACTTGATTTGTTGTAAAATGAACCTATGGAGATTAGATATTCCAAGCTTATGGAGTTTTAAGAGAAAATACATCATTCCATGCTAGCTATGGAAATCTATCAAGCAAAAGTGAAGAGAGCCTTTAATAAAGGAGCTTATTCATGAATTTTCAAAGAAGGAGATTTGGTCCTCAAGTGGGATGATGATAGAGATAATCGAAGAAGGCATACCAAGTTTGAATCTCTTTGGAGTGTTTCGTACACAATATCCAACTATAAATCCCACAATGCCTTCTAACTTGCAAGGATGAATGGTGAGGAGCTTCCTATCCCAATTAATGAGATATAATTGAAACATTGCTACTAAAGGTTGAGTTCCCTGTACATAATTAGTTTGCTTTGAATTTTCTCCAAGTGTTGTCCTATCACATTAGTTGGTTTACTTTTGCTTTATTTAGTTAGCTTATTTTGTTTATTTCATTCCTTATTTTGGTGTGATTCATTGTCTTTGTAAGTAAAAAGGTTTCTTATAGTCATAGATCATATTAATCATTATTGGTGAATCCAAGAGCCATGTAAATGGTCTGAGTTCTCAAGCATAGTAGGCATGCTACCCAGCTGAGCCACCAAAGATGTCTACCAAATTTATCCCACATACCAAACTTTTATAGGTCTAGTATTGATACTAAACAGGGTCCCCTTGAAGAGTGATCCCATGGAAGGAGTAGATAGACTTAAAACAAAGAGCATAAGTTGTTTAAAATATTTTGAAACACTTTAGTCAAGCTTGAAGTGTGAATTTGGTAATCTCAGGGGACCAAACCATCATGGCACTTCATGCATAAATGAATAAGATAGTTTACTTGCACATTTTATAAGTATGATTAGAAAACCTCTCAAGCTAAAGGATTGCAAAAACATGAGGTTATTCATGCCTTGAACATTATATGCAAATTTCATGACTTGGTGAGTTATCAATCTCAAGTTATAAGCATTCAAAGATGAACTATCAAAGTGGGACATGCACGGGGATGTCATGTTAAAGTTGTAGCAAATAGTCATTTAAATTCAAATATTCCAAGATTGAACATGGATGACAAGTGTCAATATCATGGAATCTCATATCAAATCTAATGGCATGTGGGTAAGGATAGTGTTAGTGGGTCCCAAAGATCTAATAGTGTAGATTCGATCGTGCATCAAAGATCAACAACGAGTAAAGGTCAATAAGTTAGCAGATCCTAAAATCAAATAAGAAGTTGACAAGTGTCAAAATCATAGAAGTTAAGTCAAAATCTAATTTTGAGAGGAAATATGACATAGTGGATCCAATTATATCAATGGTGCATGTCCAATCATACTATAAAGATCTAACAATGTGATGAGGGTCAAAGAGTCAGAGGATCTTATGATTGAACATGCAATTACCAAGTTTCAATATTGTGATAAAAGCCCTAATCAATGGTGCACATTTGATCTTGTTGATAAAGATCAGTGGCATGTATTGAGTCATACAAATAAGATTAATGGTGCATAGAACAAGGATCCCAGATCAAATATGAGGCCACCACATGATGTAAACACATGGGTAGATAAAGTTGATAGCAAAATATTGAGAGCGAATGAAGAGATACTATGTGGCACATTTTTAGAAGCCTAGATCAAGATCAATGGTTGACACTAAATGTCAAAGACATGAGGGCTTAAGTAAAACTCAAATACGATTGAAGTCAAACTAAAGAAAATATTTCAAATGGATGCCATGAAGTCAAACACATCAATTTTAATGGGTTCATTACCAAAGCCAACATCATGATTATGACCCTTTTATCCATTCTTACATGTAAAGGATGAACCAATAGGGAGCAATCCATGCCAGAATAAGATCATAATAGATTGATCTAGCTGTTGTAACTACTTTGATGCTAGAATTTAGCTTTTAAACAACTTAATCTTGCCATTGTAACTATAAGGAACATCAATGTAGGCTAGAAATAGATTGAAAGGGATGGATATGGTTATTGTATCCATTTTCTATAAGTAGTCTTAGACATTATGATCTTTTCTAACTTAATCAATGCCAAATGATGGGAAATATTGATCATAATGACCCCTTCTCCATTCTTTTGGGCATACCTCCCCATGTCTCTCATCCCACCTTGTTATATATATAGGCTTCTAAGCCTTGAAAATATCTCTCTTTGGCATGACTAGACTCTACCAAAATTTGTACTGTAACACCTATTTGATGCAATAAAAGACTGAATTCCTCCATTTTGCAAGTTGAGTTGAAGTGTGTATTATGAATTCATTGATCTAATTAAGTGAATTTATGTTCTTCTTGCCTTTTTCTAAGTTTTATCACCTTCATGAAATGTTTTGATAGTCCTCACAGATCATTCGAATTGCATATATAGTCTGTTGGTTAGTGTGGAAGTGGACAACTACCCTCCCATACTAGGTTGATAGCTAGTAATGTCTTTTTGTGAAATAATTATGTCGAAGCAGATAAAAGAGTGAATAACGTGATGTTTAATAGTCTTGAAAGTGTATTATAGTGTGTCTTGTACAAGTATAAGAATCAAAACATTTGGTGGATCACCTCATTTTTACATGCTTTTGTGCATTGTTGCCAATCTCTCTCCCCTTTTCCTAACAAGAAGTTAGTTTAGGTTTAGCATAGGTGATAGACCCAAAAGGAATTAGGTGTTCCTAGAGGTATAACCCAATATTAGGTGACCCAAATCCTAGGGTTAGTCCCATGTTAGACTAGGTTTGATCAAAAGGACTTGAACAATCCCTTTCTTAGTTAGGGTGTAACCTAGGATGCCAATAGTAATCATTATAATGAAAAATCTAGGTAAAAAGATGTTTTATGGCCCAATTATCTCATAAGATTTATCCCTTTAGATAATTACTTAAAAATATTCAAATTTCAAATGGGATGTAAAATGTCAACAGATTTTCAATGCAATCAAAAAATATTTACTTAATCCACCTATTCTCATGCGTCCAACACTATATAGGCCTTTAATATTATACATCTTAGTTATAAATCATGCCCTACATTTTTTATTAGCAAAATATGATGATAATAATAGAGAATGAACCATGTATTACAATAGTTGTACAATTTTTGACTATGGGAAAAATTAAAATACAATGGAAAAGTTATACTTAGCTCATATTTTTGTAGCACAGAAACTGATACTACATGCTCATAAAAGAGAAACAAGTTATCAAAAAAATTGATCCAATGTAGTTCCTTATGTCAAAGATATAGTTATCAAGATGCATATCCAAATTTATAATATTACTCATGGAATTTGATCAAAAATTTTTATCTCAAAATTTGGTAAAAGGATAATTTATTGCAGACCAACTAGCAGAAGTTACACTAGACACATTACCAATAAATGATGTTTTTTGAGATGAATTTACTTCATATCACACATGTGAATATATTTGGTCCATGTACTTTAATAGATCTAAATGTGCCATAGGTGTCGGTATTGGTATAGCCCTGATTACACCATAGGGGAAACCTATGCCATTTACATATCATGTGGGATTTTCATGTACAAATAGCATAGTATATTATGAGGCATTGATACTTGGGTTATTTAAAGCATGCACATTATATATGAGTGTATGGATATTCTTAGCTGGTAGTTTATCAGGTTTCATAAATCTTTCAAATTTAATCCCATACAAATAAATAGTAAAATGATTACAAACACACTTCAATTCCTTTTCAATATAGAACATACCTCAAAATGATAGTTAACATGTTGATGCCATGATTAGTATATCTTGCTTGATTCTCATCGACATCACTGATGGTCAAGCAATATTTATTATTTGATAGTTAAAAAATACATCCCTATATATAACAGAAGTAGAGACTCTTGAGGTCATAGTAGTTATTTGTAGTGTTACACCCTTAACCTATAGTGTGTCTAGGGATATGGGTGTCCAACGTGTGGCTTACACAACTTCATATTATCTCATTGCATTTCTTGATGTTCTTATTCTAGTCAGCCTATGGAATAACCATGGCTAAGTTGAGTAGATATAGGAGGTAGTGCTTAATCTTTTATCATCATATTGTGAATTATGTTCTTATCATATTGTTGTGGAGGTTGCCCCCTCAAAGTGGCTCAGTCATAATATTCAAGTATTATCCTCTTTCATCAATTTTTATTATGAATCTACTTATTATATTCTTAATTTTAAAATATATAATTCTACTATTGTGAATCATCTCAGTAATCTCATTAAAAGTGGTATCAGATTTTCTATTTTGGTAAGTTTTAGATTATGGAAAAAGTAGGTTTTGAAGGTGCCCCAAAACCCTAGTACAAGGAAATAAAGAAAGATCATCCAAAACCACAGGCAAAGCCTAAAAAACTACAACAAAGAAGTAGCTAAAACAGGTTTTTAATGGACCTGAAACCACCAGAAAGACTACTGGTCAAAACCCAGATTTAACAGAGATCTGGTTACACCAAAGGCAAAGGATAACAAAAAGAAAACAAAGAACAGGACCAGTTTCATGACCAACTTCTATTTTGGTAAGTTGTTATAGCATAGTTTTTTTTGATCTAGCATCCTAAGCACTAAAATGTCAAAAAACATAACTTATGATTCAGGATGAATTGAATTTTTTCATCATCATATTTTTGTTCTTAAGGTTTTTTTACAAAATAAAAATTGTAGTTTTATTTGTGAGGTTTTTTATAAAAAATAAAAAAATAAAGTCTAAAAAAATTACCTTATGCAAAATAGCAGTTGTTGGATTCATCTCTGTGGGGCGATCACAATGGTATATTTTTCTAGTACACTTTTTTGGGTCAAAAATTTTCACCCCTATGCACATTAGTAGTTATTAGATTTGTCTTAGTGAGATGATCACAATGGTATCATCTATTGATAAATATTTTTAAGTCACAACCCTCCTAGGGTTTGTGCATGGTATGGCCTAACACTCATGGTCACAAGAAAGGGCAAGAAATGCCTAAAATTCCTCACAAATATGACATGGAGTAAAATAATTGTTGGTAGAAGAAAGTGGATTGTAATGTTTTGCAAGATATTTGTTTGATATTTGTGCATTAAGCACTCATTTTTTCATTGTATAGCCTATTTTGTCTTATCTTTATGAGCCTAATAAGCTAGAATATGAAGAGACTCAAATTTTGGCACCAAGTATGAGAAGAAAATGGATAGTCATAGATTGGAAATGTTTATATATACTTTTATTTGTAAAAAGAAGAGGGTTTCACTTTTAGAAGAGGTCAATAGAGTTTTTTTTGTTATGGTTACTTGTATGATTTATTTTTATGCTCCTTGTGTGTGATCTTGTATGTAATGTCTTGGTTACTTTATATTTGAATTATTTTGAATGCTTATTATATTTTTGTCATCTAATTTCTTGCATTTCATGATAAATTATTTTGTGCAGATGAAGTATCTCACATCTATCCTCATGCTTAGCATGTTTTGATGCTTCAAAAACCTCTACTAACAGTGGCTCAGTGAGCATGGAACCTATTTTTGGAGGAAATTATGGTAAGATGGTTACCAAGTTAGAGAGATATTGAGATATGGTTAGACCAAAGGATATGTAATTTTGTAGAAGAAGAATCAAGAAAGATTGGTCTTATAGTTTAATAGATCATTCAAGAGTAGATTTATGGATAAATTTATGAAATAATATGGTGTTAGTTTTTTGAATTACTAGATAACTAGTTATCATGGTTGGAATATTATTGCTTTAAACCAAGGATAGAATAAACTATAATCTAGAGAGAATAAAAGATAGACCAATTGCAAAGATTGGAAACTGACTAGACAAGAGCAATAGATCAATGGGTAACTAATATAGTAGATGGATATATAACTAAGTTTTTAGTGTGAGGATACATATCTTTATAAGCTACAAAGGACTTGTTCATTAGAGGAATTAAATTGAAATTTTTGCAGTGACTACCTATCCTAATGAATATGTTGGTTGTGGACAAGGCCATGGTGCCTACTCCAACCAATATGGAGTAATCACTTTGATCATATGGGGGTGTGTGAAACATAATACTAAATGATGGTTTGATGAGTAGATCAACCTTGGACCTAAATCTATAATGGAGACATGAAGGAAGAAGAGTCAGAAGAACAATCTAGATTCAGAATGTGAGTTGTGATAACATAATAGATTGAGTAAATAAAAAAATACCCAAGTAGCTATGAGTAGAGTTAAGAGTAGTAGTAACATAGTTAAAGAATGAGTAGGAATAAGTGATGAATGAGACTAAAGAGATTAATAATGAATAATTAATAAAGATAAGATGAAATAAGAAGATGAATGTCAGCAAAAAGAAAGAAGTGACAAAGAGTGAGAGGAAGAAGAGATGTTTGAATATGAAGATGAGAATAGTGTAGAGGTAGATTAGTTAGTTGATAGATGTAGTGCATAACTATAATAATAGGTATTACTATCAATACATGAATCATTAAACAAATAATCAAGATAAAGTCATAGAGTAATTGTAGGTTCAAGAATGGAAAGAGAAGAAGTCATAGGAAAGAATCATTCACTAGAAGAGTACACATCCCTGCATCCCAATTTTTTATATTCAAGTAAAAGTTTTCAACCATAAAGACAAGCAGATAGTAGTTGGGAAGGTAAATTTTCATAGCATTGATGGGGTACTAAAATTGAAACATCCTCAATTCATAAGGCTTTGAATGCCATAAGTTTTATTGAAACTGAGCAACGAAAAGTAAAAAATATAGAAAACCAGAGTGCAGAGGCAGGATTTTATAGAATTCAACCTCTCATTTTAATAGATGCACAATAAATCCCCTCATCACCATTCTATAATATCAGTACTTTAAGATAATTTATAAACTTTTTGACATATGATGAGTCTACGGACCCTAAGCAGTACTTACTAATATGTGAGATGAAATGGTAAGCTAAGGGTATTATCAATGAGGCTATAAAGAAGTTTGAATTAATTAACGCACTGAATGGAAGAGAACTTGAGTTAATATACAACATAGACATCACTCAGGCAAATCTATAGTAGGTTAAAGAGTGTATTATCATAGAATTTAAAATAAACAAATATACAAGTCAAACTATTCAAGACCTAAAGGAGATTAGGTAGAAGTCTGAAGAATCAGTCTATGATTATGATCTTAGGATCTCAAATGTTATGAACAAGGTGAAATTTTCCCTAGAAGATAAAGATAAAGTTACATGGTTTGTTGAAGAAATACATTCTAGGATCAGGTTTGTTATAGTAGAGACTCAATATGATACTAAGGTAGATGTTGGAGTTGTTGCTCTTTGAGTAGAGTAAATTGAAGATTATGTAGAAGATCTCATAGTGGGTTATAAGATTAAAAATACATTGTAAGATTTTATGAAGAGGATGAAATAGTATCATGAAATAGATAAGCCTCAGATAAGTCTATGGTGCATGGAATGTGGGAAAGAAAAACATCACAAGAATAATTACCCTCAGACTACGATAAAGATTTATAAATTTTGTAGAGTAGTGGGGCATGCAACAACGTATTTCCATCTCTTGTAATAGTATGTAAAAATCCCATAAAGTTTGTATTGTAATTTTTTTAAATTGTACAATCATGATGAATAAAATTATAGGGCTTTGCAAGAGATCAAGAAGATATTACAAATAATGTATTTACAGTCACTATGGAATAAGTGTCCTCAGTGAAGAAAATTATTCTAGGCCTAAAATTTGACATGTGTGTTGCAAACCAAATAGGTCTATAATGGATTCCCCACTCACCTCAATACTAGCCTCAAAGTCTAGGCATATGGACTCTTCCTTCCCTAGGTTGGACACCACCATCACCCCAATACTAATATTCATCACCTTGGAATTCAGTAATGATGTAGTAGTAGCAAACTAGTTGGATTGCACCAATTATGCAATAACAATTTAGGATTGGAGATAATACCTAGTAGCATATAGTGTAGCAATAGGGAAGTTATAAAGGAGGTTATCAGTCAAGTAGATGATTATATAAGGGTCGATGCCAAGGGGGTTAT
The DNA here is from genome assembly GCA_037957365.1 of Torreya grandis. Taxonomy (NCBI): domain Eukaryota; kingdom Viridiplantae; phylum Streptophyta; class Pinopsida; order Cupressales; family Taxaceae; genus Torreya; species Torreya grandis. The sequence goes on from JARHVA010000258.1 coordinate 2,100,171, forward strand.
CAAAATGATAGAATAAACAATTATCAATGCCCTCCTTTGCATTGTTACTTATGTGGAGAGTATAACCATGTGTAGCACAATTATATGTTAAATACCAAAAGATAGTCTTAATGTGAATATTATAGGTTATATGAGCAGCATGAGATAGAAAACTATCTTATTTTGGAAAAGCAAAGAAAAAAAGGTTGTCATGAATGTTAACATGGTGAATGTGTAGCCTAATGAGGATGCATTTTTAAATGCCATAATGATACACCAACATGAAGAGAGAGGCTTTGCTCCTCTCAAAATGCCTCAGTACTAAGAATCTAAAAAGAGAAATAAGACAAATATCTAGACCCAACTATAGAAAAGGGGTTGATGTATGAAACTGCATAAATGTTAAAAAATATTCAACATTAAACCACGATTAAAAGAGATGCTACAGTAGTAGATGCCCAAATGTATGGTCAAACTATGTGCATTATGCAATATGATGGATTTGTTATTATGTTGATAGATTTATTGAAGCTTCTAATCACACTGCATAATGAAGACATTTCCTAGAACATTACAAATTTTTTACATAATTTACTGGAGTGTGTGCAACAAGGGCAACAAGAGACAAAAAAAATTGTTTGTTATGTAAAAACAAAGAAGCCATGAGATGTAAAAATACATGAATCGATATTGAATTTGTAGGATATGAAATTCCAAATGTTGTCTTTGATTTTGGTAGCATGGTTTAAATGATCCTCAAGTCAACATGGGAGGCGATTGGATGGCCAGTTCTCAATTACAGCCCAGTGACTCTAAGTTAAGTAGACTATGGAAGAGTTGAACCCATTGGTCAGTTAAAGTACATTGAGATCAATGTCCTATAACTAATCCTATGATGTGATTTTGAATTCACCGATATGAAGATAATATAAACTCATTGTCTTGCACTGATTGGTAATAAACGGGCATATGATGGTTAGATGACTATCAATACTATGTAAAATTAGTTAGAGGTGCATCAAGGAGATAAAATTGTAATCATTACTCTAAATAAGGTACATAAACCCTACATCATTATGTTTGAACCAGAGTCTCCGTATATTGCACAAGAAACCATCTAGATTAAGGTAAACTCTATGGAGAACTCGAAAGCTCTACATGTAGCCAAGTGTAACTTCTTATGTGAGCATAATAAACCTTAGATGTAGTCTTTACTCACTAAATATCTGAATACCTCTGAATAATGGAGTCCTAAACTAGTGATTACTTAGCCATTGGCACCTCAATTTGTCATAGAATATTATGTATCCATGTCTACTAAATTACGTACTCACTTAGATATTAATTTTCTCTATCAAGCAGATGATCATCTGTATTATTTTATAGATCTGACCAAAAAAGGCACCTTGCCTTGGGAGATAGATTCATCTATAAGTAGAGACTCATACATGCATCTACTCAACTAGGCTCATGGTGATCATTAACTTTGACCTATAAGAATGGTCTTTGCTAGCAAAAGATAACTTCCTTTGTACTATATAACTGAGGATATTAATCAATTCATTTTGTGCATATAAATTCATGTGTCTATGATTAATCAACAAGTTAATTCCTTGAATTATGTTTTGAAGGAGTTGCAGTGACATGGTGGATAATCCAGTAAAATGATCATCTCAATTGGGATGATGTGTGATAACTCATGATTAGCACATTTCAACTATCATAGGTAATCATAAATAATTGGCCTTATTTTCAGGATGGTGTGTGAACTAAAATCCATATCCACAAATGTGTTGAGGTTTGGACTGAAGAACATGTAGTACCTAAGTATCGGGTTCATATCTTTCATTACACACTTGCCCCTTTACCATCATCTTGGTACATGCATCAAGAGTGTAGGAGTGAGATAAAGCATTAGACATAGATGCAGAGTGACTTCATCCAAAATTTTGTGTTTGAAGATGAAAATCCTTTGGTTCATAATGCATTGCTCAAAATTAAACATTTCCTATGCCATGGGTGTGTAGAGGATTTAATCACCATGATGGAGTCTAATGCATAGAAGAATATATTATGTGATCTAAATATAGCACTACAAAGATATAAAGCTACCAATATAGAAGAACATTTTTTTATGAAACTATGCCACCAAATAAAGGATGAAAAGGAGGAAACGGAAGATTCATATATTGATGGTGATATTGATCTAATAAATTTATTTAAACCTAAATAGACCATGGAACCATTATAGGTGAAATGCATATGAATCTCAAGGAGTGTGCATGACCCATAAATAAAAATTTGTATAAGTTGAATCCAAATATGAAGTTGAAAGTGAAGGTTGAACAAGATAGAATGTAGGAAGTAGGTATAATCTATCCTATAGAGAAGGTAAATTAGGTTAGTCCTATGGTATTGTAGCCTAAGAATGGAGATCAAAGTATGTGGTGACTATAAAATTTTGAATGATACATGTGTGAATGATCCATTTTTACTTCCCTTCACAAATTAAGTTTAGTAAACTATCGTAGGTCATGAACTTTACTCCTTCATAGATGGGTTTAGTGGGTATCATCAAATATCCATCATAAAAGAAGATAGATCTAAAACAACTTTTACCACAAAATGGGGATCCTTTACATACAAGGTAATGCCTTTTATCCTCAAAAACACACCTATAGTTTTTTATAGAGCAGTGGTGACTACCTTTAAGGATTTCATTCACAACTTCCTGAAAGTATATCTAGACGATTGGGAAGTATTTTCTCTATTTAAAGATATCTTGTCCAAGCTATGCCTTATGCTAGAATGCTACCAAGCTCTATGTATTGCCTTGAATTTGAAATAGTACTTATTTTTTACACCTTTTGGTGTTCTATTAGGTATGTGGTGTGCAGTGAAAGGATTTTGGTGGACCAGACCAAAATTGCAATCATTATTAGTGTACCCCCACCATTCATATCAAGATAAGAACAATCCTTTCTTGGCCACATAGGTTACTATCGAAAATTCATAAAGGGATATGCAGTTATTTCTTCCCTATTGGAGTGTTTATTTCACAAAGGTACAAAGTTTGTATGGACCTCTAAGTGTCAAGCATATTTCATAGAAATGAAGCATAGATTGGTCACTATGCCTATTCTAATATTTCCACATTGGAGTAAACCCTTTCATGTGCACATTGATGCTTCTAATATCCTAGTTAGTATTATCCTTATGCAGCTAGAAGATGGTGGACTAGACCATCCCATACTTATTATAAGCTAAAAGTTATATGATGTAGAAAATAATTACATGATAACTAAAAGGAAAGAATTGGATATAGTGTTCACACTACAAAAAACTTTACGTTATCTTCATGTGAAACCATTTGAAATTTTCATGGATCTCCAAGCTCTACACTACCTATTCAATAATCATATGCTCAAAGGATGAGTTTCAAGATGGTTGAAGCTCTTTCAAGAATTTCAATTTTACATCAACATCAAGCTAGGCAAATAAAATTTTAGACCGGACCATCTCAGTCACATCACAAATGGGAAAGAGCCATAATTAATACAAGAAGATTATCTTGATGTCAATCTCTTTTGAGTATCTATGATACCTAATAATTTTGAATAAATTGTTAATTTCCTAGAATAAGGGGTACTCTTTATGCACTACCAAGAAAGAGAAAAGAAATAGGTTTTTACGAAAGCTCTACCATATACTATTATAAATGGGCTCTTGCATCAATTGGGGAAGGATGAATTACTATACAAGGTAGTTATAGAACATGAACATTGGTAGACATTACATGAAGCACACCAAGGAATAGTAAGAGGTCATTTTGTCAAAGAAGTTATTACATGCTAACTATATAGAGTGGATTATGGTGACTAAATATTTATTAGGATACACATAGAGTAGCATAGTATTGTGATGTATGTCAATGAATAGGTAAGCCACACCATAAGGATGAAATGTCCTTGTAGCCTTTGTTATCTAAATAATGTTTTGAACAGTGAGGCATCAATTTTGTAGGACCTATCAATCCCCTGAGTAAAAGCATCAAAGCTCTAAATATTATCACTATGACATATTACTTTACCAAATGGGTTGAAGCTATTATGACGACCAGCTATGGGTTAAAAGATAGAAAATTTATTTTACGAAAATATTATCACATGGTTTAGCTACCCCATCAAGCTCATTAGGACACAACATCCTAAACAATACTATCAAATATCTTACTATATGATTCATGATTTTCCATCATAAATTATTGCATACCATCCACAAGCTAATGGATAAGATGAGGCTTCTAATAAATTTTTGGGCAAGATGTTGATGAAGATCTGTGATGTCAAGAGGGATGATTGGGAATATCACATTCCCACAATTTTTTGGGCTTATCGAATGCACTATAAGAGGGCTACATTTTTCCTCCACTTCAGTTGGTCTATGGGCTTGAAGCAATAATGCCTATGGAATATTTGGTACTGAGTCTATGCATTACTATGGTTATGAGATTAGGGGATTATGAGTCTCTCACCAATAGGATTTTTGAATTGAATTGGATGGATGAGTATCAGTTCAAATCATCTTAGATGTAGGAAGTTCATAAGTAGAGTTAGAAATCATGGCATAATAAAAATTTATGACATAAGGAATTCCATAAAGATTAACTAGTTTTATTATATGATAGTCACTTCAAAGCATTTTTAAGTAAATTTTAGATCTGGTGGAATGGGCCTTATATTATACATAAAATATCACAAGGAATCATTATTTTGAGAGATTTATAAGGAACCATTCTGTCAGGGTGGGTGCATGGCTATAGGTTTAAGCCCTATCATAAATAGTCTTAATTGATATTTTTATTCCAAATGAGTGGGTACTAAATAGGACCGAGTATATTAGGATTTCTCATTTTTGTATGTTTTTTGTGTGTGTCTTTTTTTATGTGTTTGTAGATTATCTCTTCACTAGATTTTGGAAACATGATAAGAAGTATAGTGTACAACACCCATGCATAGAATAATTTAGGTGTACCATTGTTGATGTCATTATAATCAAAATAAATCAATTAAGTCTAAGAAATGTATGGTCAAGTCACATCAACCAAGATCTTAGTTGTATAAAAATCATCTCAAGCAGTTAATGGTAAAGCCTAGGTTTGATTGATCTAATATTCATCAAATTTGTAGTCGGTCAACATCATTAGTACATACCCTAGTACAGATAGAAAATAATATAATGGTGTATCTCAATGAATGTGCCAATAACTTACTACCTTCATTTATATATCAAATAAGATTTACCACATTGACATTCAAATTGATATCAAAGGGATAGCTCAACATAGCATTTAAATGGAAACCAACATGCACAAAACCTATAAAGACACAAGATTGTGAACCAGGTCTACATTTCATACTTATAACCATTTTATGAGCCAAATTTTAGAATCGAGCAACCTTAACCAACATAGAAATCAAAAAGTTTCTAATTTATAGTATTTAGATACCATGGATTAGTTTTAGCTCATCAAAAACTTGATATATGCTCAGAAGGAAGCTATGAGCATCAATCTTGCACTTTTGTAGACTAAATATACTAATCCAATGTGATTTGATTATCTTTGAGTTATAGAATAATAAAAACTCTTATGCCTAGATCTATTAGATGCTACATAACCACTTGATCTTATAGCCCCACATCATTTTGAGAACACAAACATCATGCACTTACATTGGATTCCTACCTTTGATGATTTGGGGGAGATTGTGTAAATAATTATTAGTCATTATAATGAGGGTAACATTTACGTTAGGCTTGATACCAATATCATCATTAATACCAAAGTAATGGCTAGAGCTTTGGGCATGTCTAGACGAGGTAATTCTTTTACTCCCTATAAGTCAAGAATGCCTCTTATCCTTTAAAAAGTTAGAGATGTCTATGTTTGAGGGTTTAAAGGAATACCAATTGAATATATCCAAAATAAACCAATGCACATATTGGTCAAGTTCATTACATGCCAATTCTAGTAAACCACCAAGTCTATGAAGCAAATCTAGAAAGGAGTGGTTGACATTGCACATCGTATGATCCACTATAATGAGCAGTTAAAATAACATAAGTAATTTATATACGAGCTACTTATGAATATTGACAAGTGTTACAAAACTTCAAATTAAACCTTCTAGTACCAATTTTTTATCTTTTTACTATGTTTCACTTAATGAAAGTCCCCTAAAGGAGAGGCACACCTAAACACTGACTATTGGTTAGTGTAACAATTTTGTAATTTGATATGGACACCTGAGCATGGTGCCCTAACTCATGAGGGCAACTTCAATCAATGGTGAGATGAATGTTTGAAACTTATTACTACACACCCATGGGTGTCATCATACATCATGCAGTATGTAGGACAACATGTTGTCACTTATAAAAGGCATCTTCATTCATATACATGAGCTACCTAGACCACCATTTAGACCCATACCATATTTTGTTACTCTGGCCATGGTGTAGGCTGAGGTCACTAAGAAAAAAACATATGTAGATAGGCATGCAACACTTCTTTAAGCCATACCACTAGGCGTAGTTGTTCTTTCAGCACAACCATAAATAGAAGCCACAACCTCATAGAAACAAAAAGGAAAGCATAAGCTCTCCATAAAATAACAACCATCACCTCTTCCAAATCACAAGATGAGGGTATAATAAATTGGTTAGATGACCCCAAGGTACCATAGATTGCAATCTCCTATGACCTACCTCAGATGGGGACTAACAAATAGGAGGTCTACTAGGTAATAAATGAAGATATGGTAGGCAAATTTTATGAGGAAAAGGATTTTTTATTATGGAAAGAAGTGCACACAATTCAAGTGTGTAAGGAGGTTCATCCAAGTCTTTGAGTGGAAATATCACCATGCCCAACATCCACTTTTGTCAACACCATACATGAAGAGGTTGAACAAATGCAGAGAATAGCCAAACTCTTTGAGCAAAAACCTTCTACCACTTTTTTAGCTATTGATATATTTACACTACTACCTACCAGTTTGTAGGATCCCCTAGTGTGTAGACCCATAACTTGATGAGAGGCTAGGGTTTCTCCTACTCTTTAAAACTACACATTTGGTAGGGCATCCATTATGTAGTAAGTGCATCCTTCTCCTCCTTCAACTTTACCACCACCCAAACATAGGCTGGTTACTTTGAGGTTCAAGAAATCATCTATTTCTAGATCTATTATTTAATTGAGTAACTCACCACACATAGAATAATCCTTTACTATCAAAGATTTGATATCATATCAGCCTAGAATTGAAGAGTAAAAGGCTTCATGGGAGAAAGCATCATAATGATGAGTCCATCAAGAATAAGATAAGTGCTAAAAGGAACAGGCCTAAGAGTAGCAAATTAAGCAATCATGCCATCAAGCTACGGAAGTTGAGGCCAAGCAAAAGGCCCAAGATGTAGAATCTTGATGCCAATAGGCTATCAAGGATACACAAAAGGTATAATAAGTAATCAATATAACAAATTAGGTATAAGAAGTACACCAAAAAATATGGATGAAGAGTAGAGGAATAAAGAGGTTGTGCTCACTTCCAAGGCCAAGGCAAAAGAAGATAAAAATTAACAAGATACATAAGAATAAGAAAATAAGGCTCTAGAGGATGCCACTCTCTCTTAGTAGTAAGCCAATGAAGCTCTGAGGAAGAAGATAGAATAAAATTTTAAATCCTTGTCTAAATAGTAGGCTCAAGCACAAGAAGAACAATAACATGCAACCAAGGTATAATTTTATTTAGTAGTAAGGTGTAGGTCAAGGCCAAACAAGATAAGGCTGCTACAATTATATAATAGAAAAAAGAAGAAGGGCATGCACAGATACAATAGGAGGAGGAACAAGAAAACAAGAAAGCTAAGGAAGAGGAGCTAAACACAAAAGTAGCAAAGGAAGAAAAGGTAAAATAGGATGAAGACATTTCATAACAATTGAAGAATGAAGAAGATGCCAAAGTGCAGAAATAACAAGTGCCTAAACAACAACAATTAGCTAGATCAAAGTAGTTAGTGCAAGAAGAATATAAATTCATAGCTATAATAGGTGAGCAGCAATTAGCCTTACCTTTGGGAGGAGTCCGGCTCTAATATGTTCCAGCTATGGGTGTTTAGTGTAACACCTTTCTATTCCACTTGAAACCATGCCACAACTTAATCTTTTAGATACCATAGGACCTTTGGAAACCTTCCCACTTTAGCAAGAAGCAGCATTATATGTTTTTAGGTTACCATTGAAGAAGTAGTTAGAGGGTGTTATGGCATTCTAAGAGTCCATTGCATAGAAGGTTGCCTCATTGGAATAGGAGGTCAATCAATCTAAGGATAAAAACATCAAGTTAAAGGCTTAACTACAAGAAGCTACAACATTCATCTAGGATACTTGTTCTGATTTGGTCACTCGATCAATTAAGGACCAAGTAATGTCTAACTAATACAAACTCAAGATAATTGTCTCTGAGTTAACAAAAGACTAGTGCAAAGTGCAAAAACTACATGCATTGGGAAAATTGGGCTAGGATGTCAACACTGAGGTTGCCACATTCATTACTCTTCTAGAGGAGTACTAAATAATGCTTGACACTGCCAAAGTCAGCCCAATAGGTGGCATATAACTTGTTTGATTGGAAGCAGCAATTGGATACTACATTAGCCATATCCAACGTATATTTTTCAAAGGCAACCACAACTAAATCAACCACAGAAATCCATGCTAAAACTATGGAGGAGAAGGATGGATCACTCTAATAATCATTAAATTCCAAGGATAAAGTACATGAAAACCTTCTATATTGGTAGAGCCAACTATTGTACAGTTCTTTCACTAGCCTCCAAACTCAAAGACATGCATATAAGATGGAGCAGCTAAGTGGAGAGATTCAAACAAGGGTTGTGAACACCCAAGTTGCATTGAGTATCATTGATGATGTATAATTTAAATAGCTCATTAGTTACCATGCTCTATTATCTACCCTACTGCATGTGATATAAAAAGTGATGGTAGATTAGAATGCATACAAAATAGATCTAACTCTTTTCACCAACTTAGTTGCACATATTTTGAATATGCCTACCTATAGGCCACCTTCAGATCTATATTAGATCATCACATGGTGAAAATATATTCAGTCCTAGTCCAAAGACTCTTTCATTCAACATTCATCTACATCCATGCCACTAGCTTTGATTTAAGTATGGCATAGAGAATAAATTTTGAAAATTTTATATAGCATTTTGTATTAGGGAAGACTTAGTAAGATAAGTGAGGCCAAGTTGGTTAAAAACCCATAAATTTTAGCCACATATTTATGTCAACATATTAAAAACTCATAAAGGATGGTAGGTTGGTATGCTACTTAGTTTAAAACCTGAAAGGGTAGCTAAGAAGTGTGTAAGAGGTGAAGACCAAAAATGGTGCATTGAGTGATTACTATGAATCTTATTGGTCTAACCATTTTTTTAGCTCCTTTTAACTTGTGAATTCTCAAAGATCTTGTGATGTTGTCTTAGGATGAGACAACCTTTTAAGTATGGGAAAGTGTTGGTAAAAGAATGTGGATTGTAAAGTTATGCAGGATATTTTTTTGATATTTATGTGTTATGCACTCATTTTGTCATTGTATAGCTTATTTTGTCTTATCTTCATGAATTTTAATAAGCTATAATATGAAGATACTCCATTTTTTGCACTAAGTACAAGAAGAAGCTAAATAGTCATAGATTGAAAATGTCTATATATAATTTTTATTTGTAAGAAGAAGAGGTTCCACTTTTAGAAGAGATCAATAGAGATTTTTTCGTTATGATTATAGGTATGATTTATTTTTATGTTCATTGTGTGTGCTCTCATGTGTAATGTCTTGGTTACTTTTTATCTAAATTATTTTGAATGCTTTACTTCAGTTTATACAGCTTTGGTTGTTCTTAACTTGCTCAATAATGCAGAATAATTAATGCTTATTTTGTTTTTGTCATGAAATTTCATGTATTTCATGATAAATTATTATGTGCACATGAAGTATCTCACATATCCTTATCCGTAGCATGTTTTTATGCTTCAGGAACCTTTGCTAATAAGACTTTTAATCTGAGTATTTTGGAGATAGTTAAATAACTTAAGTCAGAGCTATAGGTCATGGTGCATAAAGATGATCTTAATGTAGTTAAATGGGAACTCACATGGTTAAGAAGTGACGTAAATAGATTTTAGGATCAATTAAAATAAATCACTGGGAAATTAGCCAACTTTTCATCTCATTAATTAAAAAATAACCCTCCATCACTCCATTTTAGTTCTTTTCCTCCAAACAATCACAATGCCAACCATGGTATGAATCTATTGTTTCCAAAAGTTTACATTTGTAAGTTTAATGGTAATGATATACTCACATGGATTACTCAAATTGAAAATTTATTTGATCTACATCAAACTCCTTGTTCATAAAAGGTGGCTATGGCCTCTCTATATCTATAACCTGAGTAGTTTGTTTGGTATCATTAGTTGTGTGCTCAAAATAAAATAAAGGATCTCTTGGTTTATTGGTATATATTTTCTAAATATTTGTAGCCTTACTATCAAAAAAATGTCTTAAAAAAATATCTCAGCCAACTAGCTAAGTTGTGCCAAATGGGGACTGTAAAGGATTACATTCATTGATTTTAGAATCTCTCCTTAGGTGTAGTAAACATCATTGAGGAAAATTTGAGTAACCTATATTTGGGTGGCCTTAAATATAGCATCCAATTGGAGGTTTGCATGTTTCATCCTAGTAATGTATCTAAATCCATACCAAGGACACATTTGGTGGAGGAAAAAAAGTTGATCAAATAAATACCTTTTATTAATGTTTGTAAATGCACCTTCCCAGCACCATCATTTCCATAGCCTACCTGATTGACACCTTAAAAAATAAAATAAAACCATGTAAAAGGTTTGTGTTTTGGTTGTGATAGCAAATGGAACAAAAGACATTGATGTGTTGAAAATAGTTTGTTTTACATTGAAGGTGCCAATGAGCAGAAAGAAGATGATGAGGATTTAGGGATAGGTTTGGAAGAACCTGAGGATCAATCTCAAGATTATCAACCTACTATTTCTTGTCATTCACTTTCAAGCATTAGTACTTCTAAAACTCTTAAGGTGGTGGGTTTCATAAATAAACAGAAGTAGATTGTGTTAATTGAATTTGGGAGTACACATAACTTCAACAATAGTAATTTAGCTACTCATTTACACTATTTCATTTATTTATATCTATATTTTTAGGTCATGATTGTAGATGGTGGTATCATCAACTATTATATAAAATATCATAGCATTAAGCTTGCTATGGGAGACTACTTGTTATATTCCCCTATGTTTGTTATTCCTATGGGAGGAGCTAAGACTTTTTTAGAAGTGCAATGGCTCCCCACTTTGGTCACTATTGAGATGAATTTATAAGAACTATTTATGAGGTTTTACTCAAAAAGCAGGACCTTTGAACTCCATATATTACAGACTAAATCTCCACAACTTGTTAGTTCTCATCATATGATGATGATTTTCAAAAAAAGTGTTGAGGAATTTGTGGTATGCTTATTTTTCATAGAGGTTCAACCAACCGAGGAGTCTACACATTTTTATTTTCAAAGGGTGTTAGATGTCCATTCTATTATTTTTGGTGACATACCAAAATGACTTCCTCCAAGCCATGTGCATGATCATGCCATCACACTCATTCTAGGAAGTAAACCACCCAACATCAAACCCTAAAGGTATCCCTATGCCCAGAAGAGTGAAATTTAAAAGATGGTACAGGAGATGTTAGATGCAAGAATCATTCAACATATTCAAGGTGAATATTCCTCCCCTGTGGTTATGATGTGGAAGGAGGATGACACTTGGAGGATGTACCCAGACTATAGATAACCCATCAAGTACATCATAAAAGATAAGTTTCCTATTCTAATAATTGATGATTTTCTAAATGAGTTACATGGTGTTGTTTATTTTACCAAGTTATACCTTTGTTCTGGGGATCATCAAATTTGAATCCACAATGAGGGCAAACCTAAAAAACTTTCAAAACTCATGAAGGCCATTATGAATTTATGGTCATGTCTTTTGGCCTCACAAATTCACCATCTACATTTCAAAGTTTGATGAATATTATTTTTAGGCCATTTTTGAGAAAGTTTGTATTAATGTTTTTTTAATGATATCCTCATCTATAATTAGAATTAGGATGGCCATTTGAATCATGTAAAATAGGTATTTTAGGTTCTAGAATAACATCAGCTTTATGCCAAACCTTATAAATGTGTTTTTGGTATCCAAAAGGTGGAGTACTTGGGTCATATTATTTCACTTGAAGGAGTGAAAATTGATCCTAAAAAATCCAAGTGATGATGTAGTGGTAGGTTTCTAAGACCCTTAAGAACCTTGAGTATTTCTAGGACTAACTGGTTACTATCATAGGTTTGTCAAAAATTATGGTAGCATTGCAACCCCACTCAACTCTTTATTGAAGAAAGACTCTTTCAGTGGATTGACTCAGCTACCAAGGCATTTGAACAATTGAAAATGGCTATGTGCATAACTCCAATTTTAGCTACTCCAAATTTTTCAAACACTTTTATTGTGGAGTATGATGCATTGCGATATGACATGGGAGTTTTACTCATGGAAGAAGGCAGACCATTAACATTTGAAATCCATAAATTGAATGGAAAAAATATGATAAAACAAATATATGAGAAAGAGATTATGGCTATTCTATATGCAGTCATGTAATGGAGACCTTATCTGATGGGTCAACACTTTCAGGTAAAGATTGATCATGATAGTCTCAAATGTTTATGTAACAATGATTGTCATTTGAATAACAACAAAAATGGGTTACTAAAATATTAAGCTATTATTTTGAAATAGTCTATAAGAAAGAAAAAGATAATGTGGTTTCATATGCACTATCCCAAAGTAATGAATCAGTTGAGGCATTATTATGTGTAATAAATATTTGGTAGGTAGATTGGCTATAGGAAGGAAAATCAATCTGGGAGAATGATAGTGCTACCCATGATTTGATTCAAAATCTTCAACAAGGTTCTAGGGAAGATAAAAATTTTACATGGAAGGGGAACACATTATGGTATAAGGATAGATTATACCTTTGTAAGCACTCTCTCCTCAAAAATAAAATCCATCAAGAACTTTATGTATCTCCACTAGGACGTCACTTAGAATTTTTGAAAACATACCATAGAATCAATCAAGATTTTTTTGTGGAATGACTCTACGGGGATGTCCATAAATATATGGCTAAGTGTGTTTCTCTCATTTTTGATATTTATTCTAAAAGGAAGAACAAAAGTATGAAGGTTAGGGATAAGTGATTAAGTACCTAGAATGATACACATCTTTCCACACATTGTGAGAACTCCTCTTTGGTTATGGAGGAAGACACCTGTGTATAAGAAAACACTAAAAAAAATTGTTGTTAGTAGAGATATATGTGGGCTACCAAGCTAAGTGCTTGTTCTAGGAAGTGTAACACTTCCTTAGGATGACAGTCAGCTATTTAGAAATAGAGTTTCAAAATAAACATAAATTAAAAGAGAGAGAGAGGGAGAGGGTTAGAATATTGTTTATCGTGCTACAAGTCTAAATGTGTCAATAAATAATATAGTGTAGGTTGGGTAGGGGAATTGTGTTTTGGTGAGGTTTTTAGGGAGGATTTTGGGGTTTTCTAGTATAAAAAACATAGTGATCAATGTCAGTTAAGTGATAAATGTCAGTTTAGGTCATCGATATCAATTTAGATAACTGATATCAAATGGGGCAATGATATTAGTGGAGTTATGAAAGGATTTCTTGAGAAGGGAAATAGAGTTTTAGTCTTTTAAAGGGGTCATGAGGAGTCATGAGGGGGTGAATAAGGCTTAATAAGGGTAAGGCAAAGGTTGATATGTTGAGGTAGAGAGATGGAGGTAGGGGAGTGTTACCACTCCTCCACATAGGAAGCTTGGGTTTTATAAGTAGTTAAATAGTATATTTGTAAAAACAATATAAAATGATTATTTAAAACATGTAAAAACACCAAAATGTACTTAGCTAAGTTGGATAGGTGAGCAACTATGCTATATAGATGGCTCTAATGAGGCTTGATGAACTAGTGTATGAGAAGACAAGGCAAAATGTATGTTTCTAATCCATGGTGCTCAAAACACTATGTAGTCTATCAATTCTTGATATGGAAAAATTCATGTAGAGTGACAGTAAGCCTAGATATCGATAATGATGTTAGAATGCTCTAATAATTAAATCTCTATATGAATCAATGATTTTTATAACCCTATGGCCAATTTAGAAGTATTCCTAAGTAACCAATGTTGATAGGCGCATTAGCATCGATCAAGGGATAACTGATGTCGATTCCCTAAGACTAGGTAAAATAGGATATATTTAGCCTTTTAGCCTACTTCTAATTTTGACAAATGGGTTTACCCATTGGAAAATGGTCATAACACAAGGTCGAGAGGCGGTTAGGTAGTTAAGGAGTTATGAAGGGGGAAGAATAGGTCCTACGTGGTTAGGATAGAATGACCAGGTCTTAGAGTGATTTAGAGGGTGAGAACCGGTCATAGGGTAAGGTGGTTAGGTGAGGTAGCCAAAGGAGATTTAACCAATTTAATTAAATAATTAAATTAATTAGATGTGCCTAAAGGGTAAAGACATATGTTAGGGAATTAAATAAGAAAGGGGTTGAGGGGTAATGTGACCTAGGTAATCATGCAAGGGATTAGCATAATTCTAGTACCTACATTTGCCCTTTTTTGTCTTGTAACTTGTATGTATAAGCTTTGAGACAAAAATAAAGGTTAGCGTCCCCAAGTATGGGATGAGGTATCCCCCCTCAAAATGGGGACTGATGGTGGTAAAACCATAATCAATGACCATTTTGAAAGAATATAGGTGGGTAAAGTTATGTGGGAAGTGGAAATGTGGTGATAATGTGGCATGCATGTATAATACTTCATGCCAATGTTGGTCAAATGGTCAACAGGTCAAGAAGATGCAAAAATAAATAACTAGTCCATAGCATATATAAGTGATAGCTAATCAAGTTGAAACCATCAAAGGTGCATCTCCAATGGTCGATGTGTCCCAAGTATCTAAAACTGAAAGTGCTCTTAGAAGACACAAAATGGTCATAGGCGATAAGGACTAGTCAGGGTCATGATCTATAATGCCTATAAAAAATCCAACTTCAAAGCAATCATAGTGCTAACTAGCTTAGTGAAAATAATAATGTCATCACAAAGGGTATCTCTAGTTTGGGAGATATATGTGATCTCCAAATCATTCATCATGGTTGGCAGAGATGTCAGTGAACCCCATAGTTACTTGTCATGATTGGGAGCAATGCATGATCTATAATTGCCCCTAATGTAGTCCATGTCAAACTATGAAAGGGTCACATGCTCTTAATTAAGAAAAAATTTTGAGGTAGGGAGGGTTTGTAATTGTTTTCTTATAATAGGATGACCAACATTAGTGAGGTTGATGACATTGGTGGCATAACCATCATTGGCTACTAGACTGACGTCGATGGGTATCGACTAACATCAATTGCCTATAGGGCATAGAAATGTTGACACTAGAAATTGACTAAACTTGATAAAAAGGGTTTGGTGGCCCCCTCAAAGCTCATTTGTCATTTATTAAGTGTCAACACTAAGCTTTGGAGTTTCATGTGTGAAAACATCACTTTCATGTCATGTGTGAGCTAAGTGGTGAGGTTTGAGTGGTGGAGAGTTGTAGAGCACTTGAGAGTAAGTGGAGTGATGTGAGCACTTGTGGGACACCATTTACCACATGAGTGGAATTGTTATCAATATGGCTACACCTGTGATTAGAGACCCCATAGCTAGAGTGGTTATCCTAGTGCCTATCATCCCCACCTACCATCATCGAGTGGATGAGGTAGGACCACTATACACTTGATTTACAATTGAATTTGGAATTTGATAATTTTTGAAATAGGGGGAAAAAAGGTTAGGGAGGAAGGGGTAAAAGAGTAGTTATAGGTTAGAAAGTGAAGTTAGTGAGATTTGGGTAAGCTGAGGAGGTCTAAGGGTATGTTTAGGGTAGAAAAGGGGTATGGGGGGTTTCAATGATTTGGCCTTAGGGCTAAACTAGTCATCGACATCGGTGGCTTTAATCGATGTCAATTGACCCACAAAAGACAAGGTGTAGTTTAGGGGACTGACATTAGTCAACTAAGGATTGACTTTAATCATGGCACAAGTAGAGAGGGGTAAAAGAGGGTTGTTAGGAGTGAAATTGGGAAACCAAGGAGTAAAGTTTGGATCCAAAACACCATAGGTTGTGCATTAGAGGGTTTATGATCATTCATAGTGTATAAAAAGGTTAGGTTTATAAAGAAACTAGTTAGGTGTTAATCACTAAGTGAGAATGGCCGAGCTAACCTCAAGAGACCTCATGTCAATTGAGTGCTACCTACATAACCCTATAAAGGGTCTTAGGCTGATGTAGTTCTCCCAAAGTGGAAACTAGGTTAGAGGGAGGGTTGGTTGAGATGAATAGTTCTTGGTTTTAATGATGTGCACATTTATGGTTGTAGGGGAGATAGGATCTCACACTTCAAGATTGACTCTCAAATTTGTTATCAAGGATACAAGTGAATGTGACTCCTGGTAAGTGGGAGCATATCACTACAATTAGCTTAGGAGGATTTCAAATATATGATCAAGTTATGATGGATGTGAGCCTGATGGTGGCATTAATAAAGTGGTGGGATCCAACCACCAACACCTTCCATCTTCCCATAGGTGAGATGACAATCTTTCTAGAGGATGTATATCAGATATTAAGGCTGCCAATACATGGTGTTGACTTATATGCATGTAGATGAAATGAGCATGATGTTCTCATGGGCACATTATTTGGAGAGCATGTTGGGGAAATAGAGTACCACTCTATCAGCTTCACATATGAGCCCCTATACGAGGCTGATGATGATGAACACACACTCATAATCATGCTCATGATTGGAGTGACTGTTTTTGCATTTCCAAATGTAGATGGTGGTAGATTTCTAGTGGATTTGATAGGTGTACTAGTTGACATGCTAGAGTGGAGGATGGTGTTTACTTGGGGGACTGCATTCCTCACACAGTTCTACAAAGAGCTCTGGGGTATTATATTGTGACGTCAATATAGCCTCTACATGGATCACCTTCTACACTATTGGGCCTATGAGCATATCATAGTGACTTGACCATTAGGCCTCCCTATCACCATCATTATAATCTACAAAGTTGACTTTAGACATTAGAGAGATTCCATGGCCCATGCTTGGATAGATGGTGTGGTCAGAGATATTGAGTACGATAGGAGGATGTTGAATGTCTTGATACTAGTTGATATCATATGGAAACCATATCTAACACTTCCTCCTTTTCTAATATAGAGGATATAGTTTTGACGTACCCAGAGTATGAGGTAGGTTCATGGTAGGAGAGCTAGGGAGGGGGAGAGGATACCAATAGATCATGTTAGGTGTTAATATGGGCTTGTATAGGAGTACTCCTAACATGCCATGGTATAGGAGGGATGACATAGAGCTGCCCCTACCACTACCATAGGAGATAGAAGGGCCTAACTTTGAGGAGCTCCAGCTAGAGGAGTCGATGATGTAGGTTGTACATAGGCATACAAAGCTTGGTGGGTAGGAAAGTATGTCATGATCTCATGGAGACCAATCATTGATATGCAAGTTATTTCTAGAGAAAGAGATGCTATGATCCAAGATAGGGATGTAACATAGGCATAGATATATGTTCTATAGGGATAGGTGATAGGACTATAAGGGCCACCGATAGTTATCATAGGGTAGGTTTCAACCCTACAAATGTAGCTAATGGTAAAAAATTCATAGGTTTTTGACTCTAGGTGGTCAAGTGACAAGGCTACAAGCACAACTAGAGGCTATGACAATGGAGAGAGATTCCCTAAGGGATGGACATGTAGCTGCACCTCCACCACCATAGGCACCTATTATTGGCATGATGGGACCACCATAGACATTATTGGCACTTGGAGTAGTACATATGGGGCCTCCATAAATAGTGTCATTTGAGAGACACAACACTACTCTGGTCGAGATTGATTATTATACACAGGCCCTAAGGGTGCATTTAGAGATCCCTAGGTATATTGACTTTTTTGTATAGTAGTGAATGACTTCCCATAGCACAACATTGAGCTCCTAGCATCGTAGATAGGTTGAGGACATGGGTGACACTACAGGTTCATGACCACCTCCATGATAGGATTAGTCAACCAATTTTGTATATTTTTTATTTTGATATGATGTACACACACATATTGGCTTGCATGTCAAAGATGTGAGATGTATATTTTTGAGAGAGAGAGAGACATATATACTAATGTAGCATGGATGTATACTTTGATATTTATCATATACAATATGGTACCATTATTATGACATGATTTTGATTTATATGATGATGATGGTATTATAGATGTTTATTGATGCCATGTTATTATGATGTGAGATGGATAATGTTATGGTTAAGGTTCTAATGATGTTAGTATGTGATTATGTTATATGTTAAGCATTATGGTTATGATGAGGCTAACATGTTAGTAGTTTATTAGAGAATTTCCCATATTTGTGATGGTACATGCACAATTAAATGTTTAGATACTTCTTAGCATTTTTCCATATATGTGATGGTATTTGCATAAAATGTCCGATGTTGGTTTTTCATTTCAACATTTTTCATATATGCGATGGTGTATGCTTTAAAATGAATGATATCGATATAGCTTCCATGTGTATTGGTATTCATAGAAACTATCGATGATAAAATGATAATTATAATTATCATAACACAAATTGGCATTTATATTAAATAAACTATTGAAATATGGATTGTTAGTATAGATAGGTTGATCATCAAAAACAATTATTATGATGCTTTCTTATGATAATAAATGTGGTTGATATCGCATATAGTTTTAATTTTAGTGATGAAAACTTATACCAAAGAATTGAAAATAAGAAAGTTTTTACCTCAAGACATAAAATATAAAAGGAGAAAATGATAGGTGAACAAGATGGTTAAGATGAAAGGCATGATGCTCTTTCATTGATGAGGACCATAAGGCAGCATGGGGAGGCATACAAACATAAGCCCTTTTCATACACTACACTATTGAACATAGTTTTGTTGGATAAGAGATTGGTTCACTTCATGGTAAGTGAGGTCTAAGTCCCTTATTTGTGTTTAATAGGTAAGAGAGATGATGGAATAGGGTATTATGAGAAAATGGGTAAATGGGTAATGAAAACATTCTAATGGGATGATACGCCATTTTTGTAGGTAACCTGAGAGCTTTCATAGGCAAGTCCATGACATAAGTCTTGTTTTTTTTAGACAGATCAATGCAAGAAGTCTATGTATGGGATGTTTATTATTTCTTGAGGTCATGTCAAGTTGATCGATATGACAAGCTTCTAAGTACATGCTTGCTATAAAAAAGTTAACATAACCATCCTTCGAGGGAGTGGTCTATGCTTTATATGGTTTGTCTCTTTGATCCAAAACTCAAAAGTTTGGTTGAAAAATATTTTAAGAACACAAAAATAACATAGTAATAATGAATTTTTTGAGAAGAGATGTTTTATTGCTCAAGATTGCAATACAACTATATGCATATCTTTGGGAAGAGATGTTTGATTTCCATTTTGGGTTACATCTTAATTTATACACATTTTTAAATCAGGGGGAGGATGTGGAAGGTCACCAATCTCAAGGGATATTAAGTGGTTTAACTTCCATGATTTAAAACAATATAGAATTTGAGGAATTACTATTTTTAGAAACTTACTATTTTTAGACTACACTACTAAAATTAAAATTTGGGGCACTTTTATTGGGTTTTTGGGGTTCAAAATCCATCAATAAAATATCCATTCCATCTCACCATGTTCTCCTCATTCTTATCTTTCCAACAATTCAAACGGTGAGTAAATTGAAGCTACGATGCAAAAGTTATGGCTCCCAGAAGTTCCATCATCAATTGGGGTGGAAACGTCACCGAAATTGTTGCCCAGATCATTCCTCCCTCCTTGAGAAGTAATGGTCCCCATTGCATTAATGTTCCTCATCAAGTTTGGTAGTTGTGTCTTGATTTGATTCTCTGTGAGCCACTCACCTTGGTGGCTAAGCTGGCCCCTTTTGACCACCCAATAAAGCAGAATAGATCATCCTCTTGTTGTCTTCATCTAGGTGTCCACAATCTGATCCTCCTCCACTAGGGAAAACTCTATGGATCAAGATCGTCAATGTCTAGTTGTTATGCTATGACTAAAGTTTTTAATGGAGGTGGATGATATGGTTTGAGGATTTTCACATTGAATACTAGATGTAGACCAAGGTAGGCTGGTATGTTCGACTCAAAAGCATATTCTCCAACTTTTTGAGTGATGGTGTAGGGATCATATCACAGAGGCCAAATTTTTTTGTGTGGGCCTAAAAGTTGTTCCTTCTGAAGCTACAACTAAACCTTGTCACCCACATCAAAATGGCTTGTATTCCTATGTTTGTCATGGCATTGCTTATATTTTTGATTCATCTTCTCCAAGATGTCATGAACTTATTGATGGATGTGTTGCATTTGTTCAATTAACTTTGTTGCTTTTGTTGCCTCATATCTTCCATGAGGTTTGTATTACATGGTGGAGAATGGAATGACTATATCAATTGGTGCCACGGGTTAGAACCTAAAGCATACTTATAATGGACTTTGCTTGGTCGAGCTATGTAGGGCCTGACTATATCTATGTTGTATGAAAAGAAGTCCCCCATCCCATCTGCATGGATGTTTGGAGTGATACATCTGAATCATGTGAACAATCAAGTAGTTCACCACCTCTATCTAACCATCAGACTATGGATGGAAGGCTATGGACTTCATCAACTTGGTATCCATCATCTTCTATAGAGTGGACCAGAAGATGCTCAGGAACTTGTCTTGATCTGAGACAATAGACTTGGGGAGACCAAAATGGAGCCATACATGACTAAAATATAGTTGATTAGTTTCTTCAACAGATATATTTTTCTTACAAGTAATCATGATAGCCATTTTTTTAAAATTATCAACTACAACAAAAATATAGTCCTTGCCATGTTTTGAAGTGGACAAACCTAAGAGAAAATCCATTGAGATAGATTCCCAAGGCCTAGTTGGTTCTGGAAATGGTGTGTACAATCCTTGATTCTTATTTGTTGGCTTTGCTATCACACATGGGGTGCAATATTTGAGATACCTTTCCACATCCTTTCACATATGGGGCTAGTAGAAACATTTTTGAATAACTACCAATGTCCTTTCTACACCAAAGTGTCTAGTTGTCCTCCTAAAATGTGCTTCCCATATCATCATTTGTTTCTCTGTAGCTGGAACATAGATGTGACCCATATGACATAGGACATTATCTTACAAATAGAAATTAGAAACATATTTACCTTTTTGAATCACCTAATCTGTATCAGCAAAGGTAGGATATGCTTCATATAGAGCACCCCAAGTGGCAGTCTCATGTCCACACAGGTTAAGAACTATTGTGAGTGCAGTAATTGGTGGGTAGCTCTAATAATCTAGAGGTGTATTTGAGCTCCCCTTTTTGTGTTTGATTATTAGATGGAATTATTGAATATATGTGGCCCACTTTTGGTTCCTCTCATTTCATAGTTTGATTTATGTCTAGATGAATTCCAATGGACTATGGGCAGTGTGGATGACCATCTCTTTCCCCAAGATGTAGTGTTTCCATTGTTTTTAGGCTTGCATAATGGAATAGAGATCCTTATCATATGTCAAATATTTCCTAACTATATCAGTGAAAGTTTCACTATGATATGCAATAATATGGACATGTTGCATGATGACAACTCCCATGGCATATTCAAATGCATCTGTCATCAACTCAAAAGGTTGATGCAAATCTGGCAAGGCAAGAATAAGGACTAAGCAAAGTCTATTCTTAAAATTCTCAAATGATCTTTGTTGTATTTCACCCCACTAAAATGTAGCTTTAGCTCCTCCTTTATTCACTTGGGTTAGTGACCAAGCAACATGTGAAAATCCAAGAACAAACCTATGATATAAATTTGTAAGACCCAAGAAGATGTGAAGTTCTGTGAGGGTCTTTGGTGTAGACCATTCTTGAATAACCCAAATCTTTTTTGGATAAACATGGACCCCTTCCTCATTCACAATGTACCTGAGGTACTAAATTTGTGTCATCTCAAATGTGCATTTGTCAAGATTTGCATACAACTTTTTCTCTTGAAGAGTTTGAAGAACTTTATGAACATGTTGTAGATGTTCCTCCCATGTTATACTATAGATGAGTATGTCATCCAACTAGACAACCATGAATGAGTTGGTGCATGATCACAGGATGTCATCCATCATCCTCATGAAGGTTGAAAGTGTGTTAGTTAAGCCAAAAGGCATAACCAACCATTCGAAGAGCCCCTCCTTAGATTTGAATGCAGTCTTCCAAAAATTTGTGAGATCGATGGGGATTTGGTGATAGCCAAATTTGAGATCAATTTTGGTGAATAAATTTGCACCATGGAGTTGGTCCAGTAGGTCATCAATCCTGGGGAAAGGGTAGTGATTCTTTATAGTGATTATATTCAGGGCTTTATAGTCAATGCAAATCTTCCATGTTCCATCTTTCTTTGGTTCCAGGATAATTGGGTTGCCATAGGGTGAAGAGCTTGGCCTGATGTGACCCTTTTGGATCAATTCTTGAATCTATTTTTTTATCTCATCATTCTCCAAAATTGATCTACGATACACAATAATGTTAGGCAAAGGTGATCCTAGGATCAAATCGATAGAATGTTTTACCTGGCAATGAAGTGGAACTCCTGTGGGTGACTTGAATAAGTCATCATATTCTCTTATAATTTGTCCCATCTTCTTCTATTGTGTTGATTGTGTAGTCAGGACTACAACATCAAAATTCTTGGATTTCTATGGTTTGAACACCATGAGAATAAATTGCTTTATCTTTTCCACCAATCTCTTACATTTCTTGGCACTGATGTGGGAGATAGATGTGGGAGGTGGTACCTCTAGTACCCTATAGCATCATGTTCCAAGAGTGCGGGTGATTCTTCAATTTCATGATTCATAGATACCAGTCGATCATAAATGAACCACTAACCATTACCCTTCATTGATTGTGTATTTAGGACTACAACATCAGCCTTCTTAGATTTCTATGGTTTGACGACCATAAGAATTAATTGCTTTGTCTTCACCAATCTCTTACATTTCTTATCACTAATCAGGGAGATAGATGTGGGAGGTGGTACCTCTATTACCTTGTAGCGCCATGTTCCAAGAATGAGGGTGATTCATTGAGTTCATGATTCATATATTTCATGTTGATCATACATGAATGGCTGACCAAGGAGTACATCACAAACATCTAGATTGAATGCATCACACAAGACTTCATCTTGGAAAGGTTTTATTGCATATGAAAGAAGAGACTAATGGGTGACATGGAGGTCTCTCCCAGGGCTCAACCATCCAATACTGTATGGATTTGGGTGAGGCTTCATGGATAGATTTAGACTTTTCACAACTTTAGCAGAGATTAAATTATTTTGACTACCACTATAAAGAATGAAATGCAGAGGCTTACCTTTTACCCATAATTTAGAGTGAAACAATCTTTCCTTGCCATCTAGCCTTTCCTCATAGGTATATGATGAAGTGACAATGGTGTTGGGATTAGCATCTATAATATCTTCTTCATCCTCTTTGATTGTAGTTTGTGTATGAGATAAAGTAGTAGATGTCAAGTATTGTGACTCAAAAAGTAGTAACTCGATGGCTTGACATTCTTCTTTGGAGTGAGTTTCAATTTTGTGGTAATCACACCATTTTTAAGCCTTCCCCTTCTGGGGTTTATTATCTTGAAACTCCTTTTGATTCCAATGTTGGCCTTATATTTGACCTTCCTTGTCACTTTTCCATTTTGAATGCTAACTCTTTATATTCTTTCTACCATGCTTCTATTCAATCTTCACTGCGAACTTGTATGCCTCACCAAGGGTTTCCAAATAAAAGAGATTCGTTTCCCCCAATATGTACCATTGTATTCCACCATTATATTTGAGAGTCTTATGTTTCTCACTTTATTGGATACCTAATCTTACAAAAACATAATGAAAAATGTCTGTGTAATCTTGAATAGATTAGTCCCTACCTTGGAAAAGTTGTTGCCACTGTATGTATAGATCGTCATATGCTCCAATGGGATAGTATTCTTCCTTTACCACTTCCATGAAATCATCCCAGGTAGGTTCCACCTCAAGGCCAATTTCATCTATACTGAACCTCTTTTTATACACTTCCCACTAATTTTTCATGGGCAATGATTCTTTCAAAGGAGCAAAAGTGATCTTTTCTCCATCAATGAATTTATTTATAGAGAAGTAGGAAGATAATTGATCCAACTAATTTTCTAATACATCAACATTGATTTTGCCTTCAAATGTAGGAATATCAAAATTCACCTAAACCTTGAAGGGTGTTGTGGCACTGAAAGGGTGTTCCATAGATGAGGAACTAGGAAGTGTAGATGAAGAGCCAAAATTTCCCATCAAGAGTTTTTAGATAATTTGGACAAATTGTTACAGCATTTATGCTTATTTACATTAGAGGGATTCATTCACCATTTATTTGAAGGGATCAGATGTCTCAGTGTCATCCTCCATTTTAAGTCATTTGGAGTGAATAGGTGGATAGTTTGGAAGCTCTATTGTTTTCCACCCAAGCTTCTTGTAGCCTGACCTCATCCTTGGGATCATACACTCTCAAGACAAACCACTCTGATACCACTAATCCAAAACTCAAAATTTTTGGTTCAAAAATATTTCAATAACACAAAAATAACATATTAATAATGAATTCTCTAAGAAGAAATGTTTTATTACTGAAGATCACAATACAACTATATGATTATCTCTAGGAAGAGATGTCTGATTTCCATTTTAGATTACATATTCATTTATACACATTTTCAAATTAGGGGGAGGATGTGTAAGGTCACCAATATTGAGTGAGATTAATTGGTTTGACTTCCATGATTTAAAATAATACAAAATTTGAGGAATTACTATTTTTAGAAACTTACTATTTTTAGACTGTACTACTAAAATTGAAATTTAGGTAACTTCCATTGGGTTTTCTAGGGTTAAAATCCATTTATCAAATCTCCATACCATCTCATCACATTCTCCTCACTCTTATCTTTCCAATGGTTCAAACGGTGATTCAATTGGAGTTACGTTGCAAAAGTTATGGCTCATGGAAGTTTCATCATCAATTGGGGTGGAACTGTCACCCGAATTGTCACCTAAATTTTTGCTTGGATCACTTCTCATAGTTTTCCTTCAAGGGATGAGTCTATTTATTACAACAATAATATGCTACGTAGATTTCCTTCAAGGGAGCAGTCTATGTTTTTAATAGTGACCCAAGAGATAATGAATTTGCTTTATATCCCAAGTTTTTTTGTTTTTTTTTAATATGTTAGTCATGGGCATGAGTATAAAGGATTAGGGGTGTCCCTTTATAAGGACAAAACTACCACACTTCAAAGTTTGACAAAAGTGTGAGAGGGAAAAGGGTGAAAGGAAGGTTTATGCATGAAATAAGTGTGCTCAAGGGACAAGCTCATGTTAGACATGGAATAACGTAACACTTGATTAGCAAAAGAATGGTCATAAATGCAATATATTTAAAGGCTCAGGTTTTAGCTTACCTTTGAGAGAGGAGCAGTGATAACCCCCTAATCCATATTTATGAGTTATGATATATGATCCAAGCCAATTAGGAGTGAACTTTCCCTTTTTACTTAGTGTATGTTAGTCACATGTTGATTCTCCTTCAAAATAGGATCTTTGATATTGAAATCTCACTCTTTTAGATGCTTTTTATAGGCATGTCTGATGCACTCTTGATAGATTTGAAGATGGTTTATAGCCACAATTTGACACTCATCAAGCAAATCAATTTTGGCCAAGCATTCTTGGTGAAATTTGTCATTAGAGAAGATGTCATGTAAGGATATGTGAAGAGAAGGAATTTGGACCTCAAGAGATAGGACTACCTCGGTTCCATAAACCAAGAATAAAGGAATATCACCTGTAGGGGTTTGAATACTAGTGCGATAAGCCCATAAAGTGAAGGGAATATGCATGTGCCAATCCTTACCAGAGTCATTGACCACTTTCATCAGAATTTTGGTCAAAGATTTGCTAGAAGCCTCTACCTATCCATTTGCTTGTGGATGATAGGGAGATGATAAACTTATCTTGATTCCAAAGGCATCATAGAGCTTATAGATAGATTTGTTCTTGAAGGATTTATTATTATTTGTAATGATCTTATGTGAAATACCATAACAAAAAATAATGTGATGATTGATAAAGTCAACAATTTTGTCAACTTTTATGGAGACAAGGGGAATTACTTCCACCCACTTAGTGAAATATTATGTCATGGTGATGATAAAGTGATGATGGAGAGATGAATGTGGGTTAATCTCATCGATATGATCTAAACCCCATTGAGATAAGGGCCAAAAATCTTGAGCCACTTTCAAAGTGTGACTTGGTACATGAAGAAGATTCATGTGTTATTAGCATTTGACATAATTTCAAACATAATCACAGTAATCTTGGTTAAGAGTTGGCCAATAATATCCAAGTCAAAGAATGTATTCAAAAATTGCATTCCTATTGAAGTGTCCACCACAAATTCTAGCATGGACTTCCTTGACAGCATAAGGTAATTCAATGCTATTTAGATCGTGAAGAAGGAGGCCATCAAAGCCTCACTTATAGAAAAGACCCCCCAGCATGGTGTAATGAATAGAGCTTTTGACAAAAGCATGTTGCCCATTGCTAGAAAGATTAGAGGGTAGAACACCATAAGTGAGATAATCCACTAACTATTTATACCAGACATCATGAGTATTGGTGTCTACATTATCAACAAAGAGGATGTTTGTTAGAATGTAAGAGGGAAATGTTAGATGATGGATGATAACTTAAATCTTCAAATAAGATGATGAATAGGGAATGTACGAGGCAAGAGAAGCCATGGTATCATCAAACTTGTTTATCAAATGAGTAATAGTTTACAAGAGATACTAGTTAAAAGAGGCCAACAGTGTGTTTACACGGTGTTTATATCACTGTAGTATGTCATTATTACAATGATAAGAGCCATTGACTTGATTCACCACAAGTTGGGAGTCTTCATAAATGTGAATTGATTGACCCCTAATAAAAGGGTTATCTAAAGCTCGAGAACTAAGGCCTCATATTCTACCATGTTATTGATGCACTCATAATCTAGTTTAAAGGACAAAGGCATGGGTTCACCATCAAGAGGAACAAGGATAACCCCTACACCCCCTCTAATTTAAAATTTAGACCCATCAAAAAATAACATCATTTGATAAGTGGTGTCATCAGTGGAGAGTGTGGCAATGGATTTGTTGAGAATTTTGATATTAGAAGGTTGCATGTCAAGAAGAGGTGTTAGGTTGTGGAGCTAAAAGCTTCACTGATGCAGACATTGGAGGAGGGTGCTGAGTGTCACAGTCGCCAGTGTCGGTCAGGCCAACTGACATCGATCAGGTAGAGACAGGAAGATGCCGATGACGATTAGAGATCAGTCAACGTCGATCATCCCCAGGTAGACAGGGACTGATGTCGATCGCCTGTGTAGTTCTGAACTGTGAGTTTAACGGACAGTTCATTAATTTTAGTCTTGAGCTACGGATCTAATTATTGTAATTAGGTGTCTAATTATTGTTTACATGAGATCTATTTAAGAGACTCATGGGCTGTATTTTAATTTGTGCTAGAGAGTAAGAGAGCAAATATTAGCTCCTTCAGAGTGAGAAGAGCAAGGTGTGTTCCTCCTAGTGCCACAATGCCAAGTATGGGTGCTGGTTTAGAGAATCAAAAGGATTCTTCATGTATGTAGGATCTTGGTCAGCAGGTGTGCAAGGCTACATTTGGAGATCTGCATGGTAAGTAAGATCATTGATCTGTAGGTGTATATGTGTGTGAGGTCTAAGGTTTGTAGGTGTGCAGAACCAGGTTGATTTGTAGGTGGCAGCAGGATCAAGGTGGCAGCAACACAACAGGGAGCAAGATCAAGTGGGATCTACTTGGAGTACGGTGTGTACTCAGTTATAGAGCAATAGAGGAAGGCAAGGTAGATCCTTCCAAAGTAAGATTAGTTGAGTTTCAAGTTGTTGTAAGTTCATGGTAGATCTACTTGGAGTACGTTGTGTACTCGGTTTGAGTATTTGGGTATACTCGGTGTACTAGCAATATTGTTACTGACTGGTTGACTAGCAGTGTTGTTACTGGCTAGTGGAGGTGAACACCAACTCTGTGTTTGAGTTGTGTGTTGGGACCGTAAGAGAGAGAGTGAGCTCTTGAAGAGATTTAATATTTATGCTATAGATGTGTGTGAGCTCTAGAGATTTAAGGAAGAAGACTGTGGCATCTTCTTTGTTGTATTTCCTTCTGGAAGAGTATTAATGCAATTGGGTATTGTCTCTCATATTTTGTGTTATTTTTGAATTCTAGTTACTTGTTACTTCTAGTTTAATTCTACATGTTTAGTTGCTTGGTAATCAATGGTGCTTTCGAGTCCTAACAGTTGGTATCAGAGCCAAGGTGTTGGTTCATAGCTTGATACCACTAAGAGTTGGTATCAGAGCTAAGGTTGTAGGGAGCAAGTTTGTGTTTGGTTACAGGTCACTCTCAAGAGTTTTTGATTGAGTGGGAGTATAGCAATGGCAGAAGAAAGTACACTAAGAATGGAAGAATTGAAAAGCATGAATGGTCGATTATGGTGTTATGAAAAGAAAGAGCAGGTAAAGAAAGATTGTTGGTTGGTAGCAGATCAGCATGAAGGAACTGAAGAAGTAGATGTTACAGGTGTTGTTACACAAGATGCTCTGAGATGTTTCTTGGATAAAGTAAAATCTTGGTTTATAGATTATGTTGCCTCTTTCCATGTAGCCCCAAATAGAGGGGTTGGTGAGCCTTGTCAAAGTATTGGCAAAGGGGAAGTGTTGCTGAAATTGCAGGCGGCCAACACATGGGTGTTGAAGAAGGTCATGCAAGTCCCAGTCTTGAAGATGTGGATAATTGCTTCAAGAAAGTTGGGTGATGAGAGATGCATAGGAACTCTCACAATGGATACACTTGAATTAGCATGTGGTAAGAAAGCAGGTACTCTTTATCTACTTGCTTGTATTACTGATTCTTCTTCTGTTGCAAGGACGTGGCTTTGTAGGCTTGGTCACATGAGCAAGAAGGAGATGCATGTTCTTAAGCAAAAGTCAGATGTGTTTGGAAGACTTAAGAACTGGAAAGCCTTGGTGTTTTTGGAGGAGATGATGAACAGAGATTAGTAGAGAAGGCTGGACATCTCTGAGTAGGATAGTTTGGATAGGGTTTTGATCCATGGAGAGCTCGCAGGTAAAAAGTCATCACTCACAGGCAAACATAGTTACCAGCATCAGTCAAGGGGAATTGGCATTGAATAGACAGGTATCGATGTCAGTCATGTGCAGACCAGAGCTGGTGGTGTCGGGCAAGGTGGCTACCAGTGTCAGTCAAGGAACTGACATCGGTGACCAGGTAAGATCGGCGTCAGTCAAGACACCAGCATCAACAAAAAGGATAGTCACATGGGAACTGACATCAGTCAGATGCAGATTATGTGGTGATCGAGGTCGGTCACTATAATAAATTTTGGGTAGACAGCAAGCTATCAAGGAGTCTTAAATGCCCATATGGAGGACTAAAAGGGTAAGTAAGCGTCAAATTTGTTGTTCCTCTTCTTTATACTCATTTCTCACTATAGAGCAGGAAGGATCCAGGAAACAGTGGGAGCATGGCATGAATAGGATGCAAAACCAAATAGGAGATTTGGTAGGGTTGCCAATTGGAAGAAAGCAATGAAAGATGAATGGATACCTTAGTTAAAGAATAGAGAGAATGGACACATGAGATGGAAGGCCAGGTCATATGGTCTTGAGCAAGCTGCAGGATAGTGGTACAAGGCTGACAGGTGGTACCAGGTGGATGACAAAGTAGGGCTTTAGTCAATGTCAGTATAACCATTGTGTTTGTCTTACCAGGTGGATGATGGTCACAACATTATCCTGTTACTGTATGTGGATGGTATGCTTGGTGTAGGTTCAGACATACAAGTTTTTGCTAAGCTAAGGGTAAGGTTAGTTCAGTGGCATGTCATGAGGAATTTTGAGTAGCAAAATTCTTTGGCATGAGAGACATGGAAGATCACAGGTTGATTTTGTCTCTAGTGGGAGCTGATGTGAATCAAGGCTTAGCAAAGTTCAATACGCAAGATGCAGAACTGGAGCACACCAAGGGCTGGATAGTTCAATATCTGAAATCACATGAGGTCTGGTATAGACCTGAGTTTTCCCCAGCAGTGGGAGCTATCAAAGAGTTAGGAGTCAATTCAGGGAAGTGGGTTCTCAGGTATTTGAGAGGGACCAGCAGTAGGTATACATGATATGTAGGGTCAGGACTTCACTACATGGGTTTGTAGGTTTGGATGTGGCAGGTTACTTGGATGATAGGAGGTGCACCACAGGTTGTGTGGTGGTTGGTCTTCAAGATTGATCTTGAAGAGGGATACAAGCCAGGAAATAGATTAGATGGTGTACAGGTATAGGTACAGTGCAGCTATTTATCTCCAAGTGGGAGATTGTTAGGTTATAGAGCTAAAAGCTTCAATGATGTAGACATTGGAGGAGGGTGCTGAGTGTCACAGTTATCGACGTCGGTTAGGCTAACCGACATCGGTTAGGTGGAGACAAGAAGATGTTGATGACGGTCAGAGATCGATCGACGTCGGTCACCCCCATGCAGACAGGGACTGACGTCAGTCGCCTATGTGGTTTCAAACTGTGAGTTCCATGGACAGTTCGTTAATGAATTGGTTGTTTGCATGAAGAAGGCTAATTTTAGTCTTGAGCTGCAGATCTAATTATTGTAATTAGGTGTCTAATTATTATTTACATGAAATCTATTTAAGAGACTCATGGGTTGTATTGTAATTTGTGCTAGAGAGTAAGAGAGCAAATATTAGCTCCTTTAGAGTGAAGAGAGCAAGGTGTGTTCCTCCTAGTGCCATAGTGCCAAGTATGGGTGCTGGTTTGGAGAATCAGAAGGATTCTTCATGTATGTAGGATCTTGGTCACTAGATGTGCAAGGCTACGTTTGGAGATCTGCATGGTAAGTAAGATCATTGATCTGTAGGTGTATGTGTGTGCGAGGTCTAAGGTTTGCAGGTGTGCAGAACCAGGTTAATTTATAGGTGGCAGCAGGATCAAGGTGATAGCAACACAACAGGGAGCAAGATCAGGTGGGATCTACTTGGAGTATGGTGTGTACTCAGTTATAGATAAATAGAGGAAGGCAAGGTAGATCCTTCCAAAGTAAAATTAGTTGAGTTGTAGGTTGTTGCAAGTTCATGGGAGATCTACTTGGAGTACGTTGTGTACTCAATTTGAGTATTTGGGTATACTCAGTGTACTGGTAGTATTGTTACTAACTGGTTGACTGGCAGTGTTGTTACTGGCTGGTGGAGGTGAACACCAACTCTGTGTTTGAGTTGTCTGTTGGGACCATAAGAGAGAGAGAGAGAGAGAGAGAGAGAGAGAGAGAGCTCTTGAAGAGATTTACTATTTATGCTCTAGATGTGTGTGAGCTCTAGAGATGTAAGGAAGAAGACTGTGGCATCTTCTTTGTTGTATTTCCTTCTGGAAGAGTATTAATACAATTGGGTATTGTCTCTCATATTCTGTGTTATTTCTGAATTCTAGTTACTTGTTACTTTTGGTTTAATTTTGCATGTTTAGTTGATTGGTAATCAATGGTGTTTCTGGGTCCTAACAAGAGGAGCATCATCCAACTGGTCTATAATCAGTTTCCCCTTGATTGATTTTTGATGACTGAACTCTAAATCAAACTTAGTGAGAAGCATAATCGAATGAGCCATGCACTAGTTTTGATAGGTCTTAGAGTGCATATATTTGAGGGGATCAATGTTGGTGATGACCTAGGTCTTGTGATTAATGAGATAGTGTCAAAGCTTATAAGCTATGAATACTAAAGGAAGACAAATTTTCTTAGTGTGAGTGTACCAAGTTTCAGAGTCTATAAGTGTTTGGCTTATATAGTAGATAGCTTACTCATTATGGTTATCATCCCTATGCACAATCATATCACCAATAGAGTGATCCATTACTAAAATATAGAGATAGAATGATTGATCCTCCTTAGGTAGAATAAGGATAGGCAGGGAAAGAAGATAACCTTTGAGTGCATTGAATGCTTTTTGACACTCCTCACTCCACTGAAAGAAGACATTATTTTTAAGAAGGTGATGAAATAGTTGACATCTATCTGATAATTGAGAGATAAAACACAGAATGGACTAAAATTTTCCTTGTAGACTATGAAGTTGCTTGAGGTTTTTGGGTGGAGGAATTTCTAGAATGGCTCGAACCTTAGCAGGATCAACCTCAATGCCATAGAGAGAAATGATAAATCCTAGTAGCTTATCAGAGAAGACCCCAAAGATGTACTTCTTTGGGTTAAGATGAAGGTTATAGCATAGAAGACACTCGAAGATGATCTCGAGGATCACAAAATGGTCTTGGAGACATTTAGATCTACCAAGAAAATCATCCACATAGTCTTCCATGATGGTGTGAAGGAGGTCATGGAAAATGTAGGTCATCACATGTTAGTAAGTAGCCCCAACATTTTTCAATCCAAAGGGCATAATGTGATGATAAAAGGTCCCCCATGGGGTAATGAAAGTGGTTTTATGATAGTATTCAAGAGCAATCAAGATTTGATTGTAACTAGAGAATCCATCTATGAGAGAAAGCATCTCATGGCTGATTGCAAGATCCACTAACTGGTCGATGTTAGGCAAAGGAAAATTATCTTTTAGGCACGCAAGGTTCAGATCACAAAAATCAATGCTAAGATGAAATCCCATTGTGGGTTTGGTGATAGGGATGATGTTATAGACCCATTATGAGTAATCAAAGGTTTGAATCAAGTTGATGGACAAGAGGCACTAAAGCTCCTCTTTGACAAGAATGACAATGTGAGGATGCATCTTATGAAGCTTTTGATGAACAGGTTTAGCTTCATGATTTGTGACAATGTTTTAGGTTATGATCATGGGGTTTATGCTAGGCATATCATTATATGACCAAGGAAAATATTTACTTTGATTGTTGAGGAAAGTGGCATAATCCTTTTGTTTGATAGAATATAAGGATTGGCTAGCTTTAAGAATGCAAGGGTTATCTAGAGACTATAAATTGATATCAATGATTGATTCATTTAGCATATTTGCATTTCAAAGGTGAATGACTTCTGAATATAGGATCCTTCAACTCCCATGTAGGTAAGAATAGAGTCATCATCCTGACATTGGAATATGTTGATTGTTAGAGAGTCATCATTGATCATGTCAGGATGAAGGAGAGGAAGGGACCTTGCTTCCCAATCATGATAATAGGTTAAGGGTCCTAAGTGAACTAAATTCACAAAAAAAAACTATGAGGGATTGATACCTCTGAATCCATGGGAGAAGGTGGGAGGATAGGCAAAGGTGGAGAAGGAGGCAAAGGCTCCTCAATGATTAGAACATGGGGAACCTTAGCGAGATTAGATAGCTCTTCAAAACCAACACCATACTAATTCTTGGCATTCTTAATGGTTTTGTTGGTGGGGTACTTGATGGGTGTATGAGCTCCTTGATCATACCAGCCTGGACAAAACCCTTTCTAGGCACACCTATATAGATAAGTGTTAGAAGAGCTAGGTTTTCCTAGGAAGGAGAAGTTGCATGTGAAGAGCTGGGTAGAAGGGAGAGGATTTCCCATGGTGGGAGCACTATCGATCCCCCCATATGTTAGATTCTTGCAAATATTAGGAGGACCATATGGTATGACTATCCTAATGTGGGTGTTGGGGATCAACCAACAATATGATTACACTTATTAAAGCAATAAATCACAGAATTAAATCAGATAGATAAGTAACTAGAATCAGATAATAGCAAAAACAAGAGATACAAGAAACCACCCTGAAAACTTGTATTAAACTCTTTACAAAAGGAATACAATTGAAGAAACTTCTTTCTTCCACACCTCTCTCAGATGCACAAGATCTCTCTCTAGATCTCTATCCCTCAAGAGCTCTCTCTCTCAAGTACAATCAACTCCAAAAACCTGGATTGATACGACTCTGTACTGTTCTTCAACATTCACAAACAATGAACTACTACAATAATCACACTAAGCTAAGAAGATCTAATTCTACATATAGAATTAGGAGACTTGAGCATGCACTTACAACCAACAGTTAATCCTCTTGAACAAGGGCTCTAAAAACAATCTTACTAATAATAGAAACGTGAACTTAAGACTAAGACTTAAACTCATCATGTAAACACTCGGTTCTATCCTCAGAAATAGCATTCTGGATGCACAGGTAATCGATGCCGATTCCTGCCTGCTTGCCTGTGATCGACGTCAGCCGATACTCTGCCGATGTTGGCGTCTCTTCAACTACACCTGATCGACATCGATCACTCTTGACCGACGCCGGTGACTGTGTAAACCTACAACTTTGGTAATGCACTCATTTGTGAAGCTTTTAGGCTCCACACCTTAACAATCTCCCACTTGGAGATAAACAACTGCACCAGTACCTATACAGCAACATCTTCTAGCTCCTCCATCTTCAACTCAATCATGAAGACCAACAGAAGTTGAATGAAGATTCAACTTCTCCTTTGTAACATATCAGCAAGATTCCTATCTGTATAGATCTTCTCCAGCTTCAAATCACCATCTTCCAATACCTACCGTATGAAGTGGTACCTTAGCTGTATGTGCTTGATTCTTGAATGAAAGGCTGAGTTCTTAGCCAAATGTATTGCACTCTGACTATCACTATATAATCTACAACTCCCATGCTCCCTTCCAAGCTCTTCCATGAACCGTGTCATCCATATCATCTCTTTGCTAGCTTCTGTGGCTGCAATATACTCTACTTTTGTAGTTGACAAGGCAACAACCTTCTATAACTTAGATATCCAGCTAACCACCGTTCCACCTATAGTGAAAACATAACCTGTGGTACTCCTACCATCCAAATCACCTACTATATCTGAATCTACATAACCATGTAGAGAAGTATCTGAACTTCCATAGCATAAGTGCCTAATACTGGTTCCTCTCAGATATATAAGGATCCACTAAACTGCTTTCTAATGTTCCTTACCTAGATTGGCCATATACTTACTTACAACTCCCACTGCTTGGGCAATATCCAGTCTAGTACACACCATTGCATACATCAAACTTCCTACTGCAGAAGAATATGGAACCTTACTCATGTACTCTACCTCATCATGTGAATTAGGACATTGTTCTTTACTCAACTTAAAATGTCGAGCCAAAGGTGTGCTTATCGGTTTAGCATCCTACATATTGAACCATTTCAACACCTTGTCCACATAATCCTCTTGAGACAATATCAACCTGTGATTTTTCATGTCTCTCTTAATGCTCATGTCAAGGATTTTCTTTGCTGCTCCCAAATCCTTCATATCAAAAGTTTGAGCTAATTTCACCTTAAGCTCAGAGATATCCTGCATGTGTGATCTTGCAACCAGCATATCATCTACATACAACAATAGAATAATATATCTACCATTATCCAATCTCTTGAAATACACACAATGGTCAGATTGACACCTACTATAGCCATGCTCAGTCATAAACCTGTCAAATTTCAAATACCATTGCCTAGGAGCTTGCTTGAGGCCATACAAGATTTTCTTCAATCTGCACACTAACATCTCCTTACCTTTGACCTCAAATCCTTTCAGTTGTTTCATATAAATTTCCTCATCCAAATCTCCATGAAAAAATGATGTCTTAACATCTAGCTGCTCAAGATGCAAATCCTCAATAGCAACCAAAGACAATACAATCCGTATAGAAGTCATTTTAACAACAGGAGAAAAAATCTCACCAAAATCAATACATGGCTTTTGTGCAAATCATTTCACTACCAATCTGGCCTTATATCTCATCTATCCATTCTCACCTTCCTTCAACCTGTAGGTCCATCTGTTCTTCAGTGTTCTCTTACGAGCTGGTAACTCAACCAAATCCGATGTTTGGTTCTCTCTTAAGGACTCCATCTCCTCAACCATGCCACGCTCCCACTGACTCTTAGACTCTACCTGTATTGCTTCTTCAAAACTCTCTGGTTCTCCACCATCAGTTAGCAATAAATATAATAATGAAGGAGAATATCTAATTGGAGGCTTACTTACCCTTTCTGACCTCCTGATGGGTGTCTGAGACTCGTTCACAACACGTTGTCCACCCAAATTCTCTGACAGTGACCGACCTCGGTCACCTCCAGACCTGTTACTAGCCGACGTCAGTTCTGCCCGACCGACGCCGGTGCATGTCCTACCGACATCGGTCTCTATATGACTGACATCGATTTCTGTTCTACCGACGCCGGTTCCTAACTTGCCGACGTCAGTCTCTATTTTTTCCTGCAAGTGATTATTTCTTTCTCCTGTGAGCTCATTTTAGACTATCACTTCGTCCAATTCACCATTGCTCTGCCTAGATTGATTCAGCTTCTTCAGCTGATCACTATACATCACTTTTTCATTGAAAACAATGTCACAGCTCCTAATTGTCTTTTTATTTCCTAGATTCCAAAATTTGAAACCAAAATCATCTGAGACATAGCCAATAAATGTGCACCTCATAGACTTAGCATCCAGCTTCTTTCTATTTTCCTTATCTACGTGCACAAAGGCTTCACAACCAAAAAGTTTGAGAAAAGAGAGATCTACCTTTTTACCTATCCAAGCCTCTTTTGGAATTCCACCATCCAGAGCTGTAGAGGGTCCTCTATTAATCAGGTACACTGCAATGTCAACAGCTTCTGCCCAAAACTCTAAGGGCAAACCAGCATGCAATCTCATACATCTTGCACGCTCCATAATTGTTTTGTTCATCCTTTCAACAATTCCATTCTGCTGAGGTGTCCTTAGAACCATCCTTTGCCTACAGATTCCATGCATGTAACAATACCAGTTGAACTTATAACTATAGAACTCTCCACCATTGTCAAATCTCAGGCACTTTAATCTTTTGCCTATTTCATTCTCAACCATAGCTTTCCAAATCTTAAAAGTCTCAAATACATCAGATTTCTTCTTAATACAATAGATCCATACCTTTCTTGTAGCATCATCTATGAACGAGACATAGTACTGTGATCCTCCAATAGAAGCTACCTGAGCTGGTCCCCACACGTCTATGTGAACAAGCTGCAACTTATGCTTCTTCTTTGTAGACCCAGTCTTGAGAAAACTAACCCTTTTCTGTTTTCCAAATACACAGTGCTCACAAAATTCTAGATCCATGCTTTTCAAATCTAAAAGCTTACCTTTAGACTTAAGAATTGACATCCCCTTCTCACTCATGTGGCCAAGCCTTGAGTGCCACAATTTTGCATCCACATCTAAAGTAGATAATACAGAAGGAGAATTGTTAGTAACACAATTACACAAATAGAGAGTACCTACTCTCTTACCTCTGGCCATAACAAGTGCACCCTTGGTCACCTTCCAAGATTCTGCTGTGAGAGTTACTGTACAACCCTCATCCCCTAACTTTCTTACAGAAATCAAATTTCTCTTCAAGCTAGGAACATGCATAACTTCTCTCAACACCCATGTGTTGTCATTCTGCATTTTCAGCTGCACTTTACCTTTGCCAATAATTTTACAAGGCTCATCATCCCCTAGATACACTATTCCAAAATCTCCATGGATATAGTCACAAAAATATTCCCTATTAGGGGTAGCGTGAAAAGATGCACCAGAATCTAACACCCAAGATTCTATATTATTATGCAAAGAGAATATTAAAGCATCTTGTGCAATACCTGCAACCTTTGCTTCTTATTTTCCTTCATGCTGATTGTCCTCCTTAGGCTTTGACCAGCAATCTCTGCTTATGTGCCCCATCTTTCCACAATTCCAGCATTATGGCTTCCTGCCATTTTTGGATTTGGATCTGCCTCTCCCCTTAGACTTAGATCTTGATCTCCCTTTCTTGCTCTTCTATTTTTGCCTTCCCCTACTCTCAAAACTTAAAGCGTTCCCAGATGTCTCTTCTGTGCTTTTCCTGCAAATTTCTTCATTCAAGATAACACTAACAACATCCTCTACTTTTAAAATATTTGATGCAGATGCAGTATTGCTAACTGCCATTACTAAGCTATGCCAACTTTTAGGCAAAGAACATAATATTAAAAGAGCTTTTATTTCATCATCAAATACAATTTTGACTGAACTTAGTTGATTTACAATACCATGGAAATCATTCAGTTGATTAGATACAGATCCACCTTCTTGCATATGCAAATTAAATAGTTGCTTCATAAGATATACCTTATTAGAAGCTGAGGGTTTTTTGTACAAATTTTCTAGAGTAGTCATCAACTCTACCGTTGTTTTTGCCTGTGATAAATTAGATATCACAGTAGATGCTAGACTCAGTCTTATAGACCCCAGAGCCTTTCTATCAAGAACTTCCCATTCTTCATCCTCCATGTCTGTGGGCTTCTTTCCAATCCCACCCAACGGTAAGTATAGATCTTTTTGATACAGATAGTCCTCTATCTGCATTCTCCAATGTTGATAGTTTTTGAAATTGAACTTCTCCATTCTCAGTTTACTTTCATTTGCCATTGCTTCTCCCACTCAAATAGAAATCCGTGCAGAAACTCCTATGAGCAACCTATAATCAATACACACTACACAGATCTGAACTGCCTGTTAGTGAACCTGAGCTTTGATACCAATTATTTGATATCAAACTCTAAACCTACAACCAAGGCTCTGATACCACTTGTTGGGGATCAACCAACAATATGATTACACTTATTAAAGCAATAAACTGTGGAATTAAATCAGATAGATAAGTAACTAGAATCAGATAATAGCAAAAACAAGAGATACAAGAAACCACCCTAAAAACTTGTATTAAACTCTTTACAAAAGGAATACAATTGAAGAAACTTCTTTCTTCCACACCTCTCTCAGATGCACAAGATCTCTCTCTAGATCTCTATCCCTCAAGAGCTCTCTCTCTCAAGTACAATCAACTCCAACAACCTGGATTGATATGACTCTGTATTGTTCTTCAACATTCACATACAATGAACTACTACAATAATCACACTAAGCTAAGAAGATCTAATTCTACATATAGAATTAGGAGACTTGAGCATGCACTTACAACCAACAGTTAATCCTCTTGAACAAGGGCTCTAAAAACAATCTTACTAATAATATAAATGTGAACTTAAGACTAAGACTTAAACTCATCATGCAAACACTCGGTTCTGTCCTCAAAAATAGCATTCTGAATGCACAGGTAACCGACGCCGATTCCTGCCTACTTGCCTATGACCGACATCAGCCGATACTCTACCAACGCCAGCGTCTCTTCAATTGTACCTGACTAATGTCGGTCGCTCCTGACCGATGCTGGTGACTGTGTAAACCTGCAACTTTGGTAATGCGCTCATATGTGAAGCTTTTAGGCTCCACACCTTAACAGTGGGGATCATACTGGGGATGCGTATGTAATATTCTATACTCTTATGGAGTATGGAACATATCTAGAATGAGGAGATGATATTCATCAAGAGTGAGGTGATTAAATGTATCCTCTATAGGATCCTTCTCAATAATTTGAGTCATGGGGAGCTTTGAGATTGTTAAAGCTTCAAAAGGAGGAGGAGGAGATGATTTTAATGGTATAAGGACAACATTAGGCCTATAAGTCATGTTGCACATCTTAAATGGAGGAGGATCGTTTGGGATGATGTGCACTTAACCCTCATACTTGAATTTAACATAACAGTGCAAAGTCAAGAGCACACAAGTCATGGCTCATATCTATGGAAGTCCAAGTAGGATGTTGTATTAGAACTCTCCTTCAACAACATAGAAGATCTCTAGGATAGTGTGAGGACCAACATGAATATGAAGCATGATTGTTCCTACTGGGGCAGCCATGGTATCATTAAAGGAGCAAAAAACCACATCTTATTAAAACATATAGTGATCAGGTATCTCCAATTACTTGTAGGCATGTGTGGAGATGATGTTAATACTAGCACCCCCATCAACCATGACTCTTTTGGCATAGTCTGGGTTGATATATGTTGTGATAAAAAGATTGGGGTCATAATCATTAGGGTGATGAGTAAGAATCTCATAATCATTGAATGAAACTAAGGCTACAGTATTGAGAGAGCCTATTAAAGCTGAGAGAGGTTGAGGATCATCGAGTTTAACCTCAACTAATTGAAGGGCCTTAATCAAGGCCTAACAATTTCAGGATGAGATTTTTATTAGCTCATATAGGGGCATATTTACATGTGTTTGATGTAGTTACTTAATCATGGAGTCTTGAACCACCTCTAAATATGTTGGTTACACGACACCCAAGATAGAAATCTTAGGTTTTTGAGGGGGGGCATCCTTTGAAAATAGATGAGCCTAAGGTGTTGTAACCTTCTCCTTACCTTTATCCTTTTGAGTCTATGACTGAGTGCTCACATGAATTGAGTTAATCTAGAATACCAATGGTGAAGGTGATGAAGGACTCCTACACATGTCCTTAGGCTCAAGTTTAGGTGAGGAAGCATGAGAAGTCATGGGTGCAACTTTTGAAGTGATAGGGAAATTTATGAGGGGCTCCTCAAAAATAATGTTTATACCAAAATGTTGCTAGAGGACAATTATGAGAGCTTTGTAACTTTCTGTGTCATGTCCAGGTGATTAGTGATATAAATAAACTTGTGTGTCATCAAACCAAGAAGGTTTTGGTCTAAGAGGTTGATAAGGCTTAATCAGAGTAAGAGTTATGCGAGATGATTGTAACAATTGGTGCAAAAGAGAGGCATGAGAGCCTATAAATGGGCTTGCATTTGTTGTTACAACTAGGTTTGATACCTTTTTTTGTTTAGGAGGTGTTGGAGGGGTTTTACATGGCACCTTTTTGGGTGAAGGCATAACCACATGTTTTGTTAACACCTTTTTAGTGATAGGTGTCAATATGTTGGAGGTTGAGGGACTACCATCAAGCAGAGGTAAGAGCATCGATAACTTTGCCTTTTGGTTCCTTGAGATGCAGTTTGATGTAATCAAAGTCAAGGGGTATGACCCCAAGATTGAAGGAAAAGTCGAAGGTGTAGTGGGTCCATGAGGCTTAGGAAGGTTTCCATTCTTCCCAAGTATAGGAGGGTTCAAATCCAACATCACTTGTGGATGAATTATATGGGACACTAGGTGAACACCTAAAGATATAATTTGCTTTAGTGTGGTGGATGCTTGAGATGGTGAAGGTTCTGACGTTGGGGTTTGAACCTCCTTTGGTAGAGGAGAAGGAGATCTAACCTTATCAAACACCTTAGGGTAAATTATTAGTGGTTGAGGATGACTTTTATTGTGTAGGGAAAGGAGCTTTGAGTCGATCCCAAAATATCACACCATTTAGCTTCTTGGAGTCAATAAAAATGAGATTTCCTACCAATCGTGAGAAGGGTTTGGATAAATTTTCCATAAGCCTTACTATCACTTTCATATAAGACTCGAGTAATTGCAAAAGAGGGATATTGTTGGAAGTGGCCACTTCAGGCCAAAGATGGGCAAGAGCCACAACAATATCCTCTTCAACTGAGGTAGGAGAAGATACATGATCCTCCACTAGTGCAGGAGGGATTGGTAAATTTGGATCCTCAAGTGGATAGAGCACCAAGATAATTACCCCCTCAATGTGAAAATAACGGACCAAAAAAGTGTGCTTTTCCATGGGTAAGAAAAGTGGAAAAATGAGCTCAGCGTGAGTAGATGCAATTGATCCTTTAACTAACGTGAGATCAGATGAAATAGGATCCTTTATACATGAAATAAGAGTTGATAGGTAACTACATTCAATTAGTGGAGGAGAAGAAGGCAAAGAAGGATCCTCGAGGGGGAAGATCAAAGGTATGATACCCCCCACAACATGTGGTCAAGGAGAGGGTAACATATGTTATTCAGGTGATAGAAGAATAGAAAAAATGTGTGTGAAGGGAATGGGCACAATAGGCTCTTCATGTAGAATAAGGATATGTAGAGAAGGGCCCTCTTAATTAGAAGAGGTAAAATAGGTTCCTTTACATGAGGGAGCAGAATAGGTATGGCTAGATCCTCTACTTGTGGAAGAGGAGAAGGTGGAGCAGGATGAACTAGCATCAAGATAAATACCACATCAATAGTGTGGATGATGTGGTTATGTGTATTCTCAGTTATTTCCTTAACATTATTTTGAGAAGAGGAGTGCTCGATAAATTACTTCTTGAAGACAATTAAGTTCTGGTTAGCCAGCACATTGGGGTTATCCAAAACTAGATCACCCTTATCAAGCATGTCCTGAATAATGTTCTTGAGGATCTTACAATTGTTGGCTTCATGGCCTTTCACTCAATGATAGCCACAAAATTGTTCCTCCTTGTACTATGTGGGAATAGGATGGGACATATCAAACTATATGGGGTGATTGACCTAAGGAAGGGTAATAGCTCCTTGCCTCAGTAGCATATCCAACATAGAGGCATATGACTCCCCAATCAAAGTGTACTATCCATGTTCATACCATTTCTATAATTTCTTCATTGGGTTCTGAGAAGTCAAAGGTTTGGATTGATCTACATTTGTGGAAGATGCTGACTTAATGACTACTGCATTGGCTGAGCCTTTAGACTTTTGGTTGGAAGAGGAGGGTTTAGAGGAAGAGGAGCCACTAGGCTTAGAATTTGAGTTCTTATTACATAACTTGACTCGATCTTCATCTACTACCTGAATCTCAAGCT
The DNA here is from genome assembly GCA_037957365.1 of Torreya grandis. Classification (NCBI taxonomy): domain Eukaryota; kingdom Viridiplantae; phylum Streptophyta; class Pinopsida; order Cupressales; family Taxaceae; genus Torreya; species Torreya grandis. Next base: position 2,143,422 of record JARHVA010000258.1, read on the forward strand.
TTCATGCCATTGTGAAGGATTCATCAAATGTGCAAAAGGTTTGAACTCAGAGGGTTGAGGAGATGTGCTTATTACACACTCTTGAAAAGATTTCAATGAGCTTAGGTTGGGGTAATGAGAAGGATAATTGATTAATGAGACCTTTCTAATGAGCAATAAAATAAGATATAGACTCATCCTCAAACTATCAAATAGAATAAAGGTTCGTGATTGAGACCTTTTTATATATATTGATTGAGAAATGATCTAAAAATAGCTAAGTAAGTTGGGTGAAGGAAAATAAGGAGTGCCAAGTAATGGAGTTATACCAATCTAAAATAGCACCCATAAGGGACATGGGGAAAGTATGAAGAAACAATGTGTCATCATGTCTTATGAGGTAACAAGCATGTTTGAATGCTCATAAGTGTTGTTGTGGGTCTTCCTTGCTTTGAAAGTGAGTGAACTTATGAAGCTCCCACTAATTGGGATAAGGATAGATAGGTAATGAAGGATGGATGGGTTCATTGCATATTTGATCATATGAAAGAATGTTATTTGAACCCAAAACAAATGTTTATAAGCTATACATCTTATCCATTAACATATTGATTAGATCCAGAGGGGGATTGGTTTGAGAGGCACTCCCTAAGTTATAGGGTGCCTGTAGAGAGCCCAAAGAAGCATATGACATAGGCTATGGTGGTTGGGTAGATGCAATATACAAGTAATTAATCATAGGATGAGGGACCAAGGAGAAAGGGTCTTATCCCATAGGATTTAAAACAAAACCTTAGCTAGGTGATAACATCATGGGTTAGGTTATGAAGACAATGGCTAAGGGATAGGTGGTTACTCTTATGTTAATCAGTGTAAGAGTAGCTGGGATTGACACAACCAAGTTCTGAAATGGGGTCTGACTTGGTTGAGTGGCTTGCAATTGTGAGGTCAAAGAAACCCCAATGGAAGTTGGGTTTGACTACATAGTTGGAGAAATCAAACTCTGAGCATTGGATATGATTGGGTTACTCATCAAAGTGGTAGTTTGAGTAACCACAAGGGGAATGGTGGAAACAACTAACATTGTCTCCATCAAGGAAGTGGGCATACCATAAATTGGATCACTAGAAGAGTTACATGTCTGACTCATGACAAGTTAATGTTGGATGGATTTAGTGTTATGATCAAGGAATCAATCAAAATCCTAATCACCCATAGGTATGATGGGTAGATGACTAGGACTGACATAGTTAGGGGAACCTTCCATGCTAGGATCGCACCCCATGGAAGGACTAGAAAGAGAAGGTGAAGGCAGAAGGGGTTGTTGAATTACATTATCAATGAGAAGCTTCACTTGATTTCATGTGAAGACCATGAAAAATGGAAGAAAATGTTAACATGCCCTATATCTATGATAAGAAATCAGAAAAACCAAGTTTGATTAAAACGTGTAGGCAATTTCAACTTATTGTTTGAGGCAGACTAAAAATCAAAAAAATCCAAAAAGATCGATATCGGTTGCCTAACCTAGGTTGGTATGTAGGAAAGATGTGGACATTGTTACTATGACTAGGGTTTCTAGGATACTTAGGTTGTCGATGTTGGTATCCTGATTGAGGTTGATTACTATGTAACCTAGAAAGGCAAAAAATTCATTGTGTAACCAATCGAGACATGAGATCCAAATATAACAGTGAATGCAAAAGGCATGTGTGTCAACATAGAAAACTCAAGGCAACTAAATCCAGAAGTTGAAAATTCTAAAATGATGAGAAAGATTTTTTTTATACAAAACATCTTCACCAACTCAAAATTACAGTAAGTAACAAAAAGGTATAAAAGATCATAAAACCAACTAGCGTTAATTCTTAAGAATTGTTTTTAGTCTCTTAATGGCTTATGCCTTAACCAAATTATGTGAAGATTAAGTTGGATAAAAAAAGGTCCTATAATACATCTATATATGGTTTTATGAGTTTTGCATATGGAGTCCTTTATATACTATTAGGTATGGGAGGCCCAAATCTGTTACTTGTGATTTAGTCCGACCAGAACACTGAATCAGCATCATTTACTCGATGATGAAAACTAGGCAAATCCCACCTAAGGATTTGGGTAAATTTTTAAATGTGTAAGTTAATATGTGGCTTGGATGTGTATGAGAAAGTGTGTTGTGATTCAATAACTAGCTAATTAGTTCTATGTGTGACTAAATGCAACAAGCTGACCAATGATGCAGTAAGTTTTAAACTCAAAAGCTGAAGTATTTTCTTTGGATGTAAAACAATGTGGAAAGGGAAAATTTAGGACTTTCAATAATTTTATGCACATACAATGAGGTAATCAAAAATAATGTTATTTTATTGTTACACAAGATAATGATTTCTTTTAGATGCAATAAAAGAAGAGGTGAGAGAGAAGAGAAAGTTTAGTTCATTCCCTTAAGCTGAAATTGAAAGGTGTGGTATATAGTTTTTATGGAAAACAAAAGGAGAATGCAATAATGGAAAATTCACTATTGATGTACCTATATGAATGTCATTTTAAAAGCAAATAATGAACCCAAGATAAACTTTAGGGTCCCATCAGGCATGCCAGAATGTTTCTATAAGTTTTGTTATCTATTCTAAAAGGAAGAAATAGAATTATGAAGGTTAGGGATAAGTGATTAAGTACTTAGAATGATGCACACCATTCCAAACATTGTGATAACTCATGTTTGGATGTGGAGGAAGACACCTATGTATAAGAAAACACTAAATAGAATTAATGTTAGCAAAGATATGTGCAAGCTGCTAAGCTACACGCTTGTTCCAGAAAGTGTAACACTTCTCTAGAATGATAGTCCATTATTTAGAAATAGAGTTTCAAAAAAATATAAATAAAAGAGAGAGAGAGAGAGAGAGAGAGAGAGAGAGAGAGAGAGAGAGGGTTAGAATATTGTTTACCATGCTAAAAGTCTGAACATGCCAGTGAACAATATAGTGTAGGCTAGGTAGGGGAATTATGTTTTGGTGAAGTTATTGAGGAGGCTTTTGGAGGTTTTTGGTGTAAAAAACACAATCATTGACATCGATTAAGTGACCAATATCAATTTAGGTTGCCAATTTTGGTCTAGATAATTGATATTGATTGGAGTGATGATATTAGTGGGGTTACGGAAGGCTTTTTTGGGAAGGGAAATAGAGTTGTAGTCTTGTAAAGGGGTTATAAGGAGTCGTGAGGGGGTGAATAAGACTCAGGAAGGGCAAAGTAGAGGTTGATATGTTGAGGTAGAGAGATTGATTTGGGGGAGTGTTACCATTCCTTCATAGAGGAAAATCGAGTTTTATAAGTAGTTAAATAGTATATTTGTAAAACCAATATAAAAAAACTATTTAAAACATGTAAAAACACTGAAATGTACTTAGTTGGGTTGGATAGGTGAGCAGTTGTGCCAGATAGATGGTTCTGATGAGGCTTGATGAACTAGTGCATGAGAAGATAAAGCAAATCATATGTTTCTGATCCATGGTGCTCAAAACACTATGCATTTTGTCAATTCCTAATCTAGAACAATTTGTGCAGAGTGACAATAAGCATGGATGTCAATAATGATGCTAGAATGCTCTGATAATGAAAGCTTTACGTGAATCAATGATTTTTTTGACCCTATGCCCAATTTACAAGTAGGCATAAGTAATCAATATTGGCAAGCCTACCAGCATTGACCGAGGGCTAACTAATGTCAGTTCCCCAAGACTAGGTAAAGCAGGCTATATATAGCATTTTAGCACACTTCTTACTTCAAAAAATGGGTTTTCCCATTAGAAAATGGTCATAATGTGAGGTCAAGAGGTGGTTAAGTAGTTAAGGATTTATGAGGGGGGAATAATAGGTCCTAGGTGGTTAGGATAGAATGACCAAGTCTTAGGGTGAGTCAGAGTGTGAGAACCAATCATAGGGCAAGGTGGCTAGGTGAGGCGGCCAAAGGAGATTTAACCAATTTAATTAAATAATTAAATTAATTATATGTGCCTAAAGGGTAAATACATAGGTTAGGGAATTAAATAAGAAAGGGGTTGAGGGGTAATACGTCCTAGGTAATCATGCAAGGGATTAGCGCAATTCTAGTGTCTACAAAATGCATGATATGTCAACAGAACAAAGGTGAAAATATTAAGACCCAATGTCTTTTGTATCCTTTATCAATCCTTGTCCATCATTTGGAGGAGGTTTCCATTGATTTCATTACTGGGTTATCATGGACTAGGGTTAAAATGTTATCATGGTAGTTATGGATTGACTCATCAAGTATGTTAATTTTTGTTCCTTATCATAACCATTTGTTGCCAATAGTGTAGCTTCTGATTTTCTCAACATAGTTCAAAAATTTCATGGTACTTCAAAGATAATTTTAAGTAATCGAGATCCCATCTTTACTAGTAATTTTTGGACTAAATTATTTGCATGTTTGGGCATCTAGTTTTATCATATATCATCCTATCATCCTTAATATGATGGACAAATAAAGGTAGTAACAAATGTATAGAAGGGTATATTTATTATTTTGTTTATGATAAATAGGACAAATAGATTCTTTAGTTACCACTTGTTGAATGGTGGTATAACACTTCTTTTCACACTTCTTCCAAGATATCTTCATTTATGGCATTACATGGGTATCACCCCCCATCAATCACTTTAGATTTTATGGTGCATCATAGGGTTTGAGCTATTAAGGATCACATTTACCATCAACAAGAGGTACTAATCAATTTTTGAGAAAATTTATTAATGGCACAAAATAAAATGAAGCAACAAGTAGATCAACATCGTAGTGAGTGGCATTTTGACATAGGTGATTAGGTCTTTATACATTTGCAACCATATAAGCACATGTCTCTGAATCAATAGAAAAAGGATAAAAAGTTCTCACGTAAGTATTTTAGCCCTTATCATCTCATGTAAAAAATTGCTAGTGCCCCTATCCACCCTTATACATCCAATTTTCCATGTATCTAGACTAAAGAAGGTAATTAGACATAGAGTTTACACTCAGACTGAGTTACCTAAATTGGACAAAGAAGGTCAAGTCATTCTATATCCAGAAGATATACATTACATGTGCACTAAGCAACTACAAACCAGAACCATTAAAGAGTATTTGATCATATGGAAGAACCCACATTTTGAAGATGCAACATGGGAAGATGAAGCATTCCTATGGTAACATACTAGTTTGATTAAATATTGACAACAATGTTGTTTTGAAAGGGAGGGGCATGCTATGTCCTTAACCTATAGTGTGTCTAGAGATATGTGTGGCTGACTTGTGGCTTACACAACTTTATATTATCTTATTACATTTATCGATGTTCTTAGTATCGTTGGCCTATGAAATAATCATGGCTAAGTAGAATATATATATATGAGGTAGTGGTTAGTCTTTTATTATCATATTATGAATTTTTTTTATTATTAAATTATTGTGGAGGTTAACCCCTCAAAGTGGCTCAGTCATAATATTCAAGTATTCTACTCTTTCATCAGTTGTTTTTGTGGATCTACTTATTATATTCTTAATTATGTGATATATAATTCTATTGTTGTGAATCATCTAAGTAATTTCATTACACATAGTCTAGTGAATTTAAAATGCTACATTGATATATATAATATTTTATATAGGACCTTTATTCCATAAAATGGTACACGTAATGATAAACACAAACTACAAAGTAAATTTATGTGTTATGTGTTAATTAGAGGATACATATCAAAATATCCTTACAAGGACATTTAATTTGGTGTGTTAGCCATGATGAAGCTAAAATTACTTTATTCAAAATACATGATAGTGAATGCAAGGACATTTGGGAGGAAAAACAATGTATTATAAACTCCTAAGATAAGAGTACTATTAGCTTAAAATGGAACAAGAATAAGATCTTTGATTCTTTCACAATCCATTAGAATGAAAATGAGATTTTTGGGAATAAACCATGTACGAGATTTTTGGATCGATGTGTTTTGAATCACTAACCATGATTGATAATCAGGAAAGATTATATGTTGAGAACTGCAAACTGTAATCTTATATATATAAATATTATGCGTTAAGGTGCATAAAATGGTAAGAAGAGAGATAAATGAAAAAGAACATTGAAAGTTGGTTAGGTGGCAAGTCAAACAGCTAACATGGCTAGAAATAAAATACTAAAGCACACAAATCCTATTAAGGAGAAGACTAAGTGATAGTGAAAAAAAATATAAAAATAATTTCAAGAGCGTGATAAGCTATGTCTACAATGTCATAACCATATTAATCTAAATCATGTTCCTTAATAAGAATTACAACATTACAACCTATTATTTCACCATGGTTGATCTCTCGTTAGGGCTTCAATTTGATTAGAAAGATGCATTAAATGGTTAAAAAATCATTCTTAAAATTATAGGATATTTCACAAAATGGGTATAAGTCATACCATTATGATCAAAAACTAGGGAAGATATATGTTGATTCCTAATGATGAATATCATTTCACAATTTGTATTACCATTGTCCATTGTCATAGATAATGGATCCTTATTCAATAATAAAATAGTTAAGAAATTACATGCCAAATATAAGATCTATCATATGCTTTCTACACCATATTATCCATGAGGCAAAGGACAATTAGAAGCAAAAAATAAAACACTTGAAAATGTATTAAGAAAATCAGTCACCAAGAACGGTAAAGATTGGTAGAGTCATATTATTTATGCACTTTAGGCCTATCGCACAAGTGTTCACACACCAATTAAGGATACAACTTATCTCTTATTTATGGAATGAAAATAGTAGTACCTTTATAGTTGGAGATACCTCCTTTGGGCATTTATTTAAAATACATAATTAAATATAATGAATATTAAGAGAAGTGATTAAAATAATTAGAAGCATCAGATGATATACATAGTAATAAAAATACTAACGTCTACCTAGATCATATTAAGAGATCATATGGAAATAAAGTTCACAACCATAAATTTAAAATTAAATACTTAGTACTAAAATGGAATAAAAATAAAACTAAAGTCAATAAAGAGAACAAATGTGAATTTAATCCAAATTGGTTGGGCCCATTTGTGGTTATGAAGAAGGTAGGTACAAGAACATATCAGTTAGCTACACTAGAATAGAAATTTGTGCATAACCCTATGAACATAATTCATTTGTGTCAGGGTATACATAATTTTAAATATTTAAAAATAAAAATAAATAAATAAAATAATCATAAAATTAAAAACATTTAAATATTCAAAAAGTCTAAAATCAGGACTTGATCGTGACATGGTTGTTAGATTATGCTATTCACATGTGTTATTTATCTCATATTCCTTAGATAACATATTATTTAAATACACACATTTATTTCAATATATATGAGCACTATCTAAAACAAACAAGATGCATATGGACATATAGATATTGGTTTCCCTCTACATAGTGGCCATATTGATATTGAGGGCATCTTGTTCCACAAGTTTCACTGTTATTGGTTATATCTTTCTATGACCTTTTGTACCATGTTGTGATAACTATATTTGATTACATAGGCCTTTTCAGTTACTCATTTATTACATAGTCATACATGATATGCCATTATATCTTGATATGACACTGATATATATAGATGGTGTAGACTAGTTCTTTGTTCTATGCTTCATTGATGTTTTTTTACATGATATCTTACTTAGTGTGTGACTATCATGTGAAGACCTTGTCCTCACTTTATGCTATTTTTTCTAACATTTCTATATCTGCATACATGTGGCCCTTAGTCATGTTTATTGTGACATTTTATGTCCCTTGTATGTAGCCCTTGGCCTTATGTGTAACACTGACAATTATTTTTGTTGATATTTATAAAATTGAGAGGTGTCATGATATATATTATGCATTGTTAATATGTAGTCTTATTAATTTACACTTATACTATGTGCTTCATTTTCACACGCATGACCCTTGCATGCCCTACATTATAAAAATTAGAGGTGGGCCCAATAAAAATATACAATGAACATCCATCTGCACAATAGTGCTCAGATCAAAGAAAGAGATTTACCAATAAAAGGACATTGTATTACACTAATGGAATATGTAATGTGCATGTGTTTGAAACCAAAAATTATTGAAGCATAACATGAATCTCTAATAGATTACATCTCCACCAGCTTTAGAGATGACTCTAAGATCCATTATGCAAGGACACAAAGGGTCATTATATAGGAAACGTAATAGGTGAGTAAGAGATATTTATTGGTTGAGTGAAAGGTGGAATATGATCATTCTCAAAGTTACAACTTACCCTTCTCACACATGTGAGTAAAACTACCACTTAAATTATGTTGTGTACATAAGCAATGCACATAATAAGTCACACTTTTGTAATACATCACCTAATACACACTTCACATCAAGTGTGAAAATGGCACTCACCAACGTGAATTACATATATTAGATATATGTCTTGATTGACACATACATTAATATAATGACTTATTTTACTCATGATCAAATGATATTACATGATGTTATCTTTATACATGACATGATACAATTAAATATTATTTTGATATGAAATACCTACAGGATACATCCCTCATCTCAAAATGGGGGCCTTACAATAGACTTGTCATAAAGACTCACAAGTTTAAAATATTTCAAAGATTTCAAATATTCATATGGTTCAGATATCATGTGGGTTCAAACATGTGATATATTGGCACAATGATACAAATTACAAGGATAAATTCCATGCATATGCATTCACTTTACAAAAACTTTAACACATATTCCAACACATTTGTGTACATATGCATGGACATATATGCATAGTTTAGAGGAATAGGATAACAAGTTTTTACATGCATATATATCTAAGATACAAGTTCTTAAATTCAACATATAGATGCATAACATTCTATATCAGTTGGTACAGATTCAAGTGGAATGATATTGGTTCATGCACATGCATAACAATACAGTTTTAAATTGAATGTAAAATAGTTGTCATTCAAATTCATAATTATCATATCTTTAGGCATGATGGGGTATGGACATGGTCTATTCTCTTTTGATCATTCATTTTATTTTACATTCAACAAAACTAGATATTCAAGCTTGTATACAAGATGGGGTATGGGCATGGTCCATTCTCTTTCGATCAAGCATTTTTGTTTTTACATGGATTAAACTTGATCGAACTAGAGGGAAACATTACAATTAAATATTTAAGCCATTTTTAGTGTTTGATTCATTTTTTGAATAAACCTTTCCTAATTGGTTCTCTCATTTACATGTGTAGTGATTTCTTTGAGTTTAACATATTTGCATGGCTCTCTCTCTCTCTCTCTCTCTCTCTCTCTCTCTCTCTATATATATATATATATATATATATATATATATATATATATATATATATATATATATATATACTCTTATTGGTGAAACTCATTTAGGGTCTAGGTTAGCTCTTGGCTGACCTAGTGAGTTTTTGCCAATAATGATATTAGGCCAACTGGTTGACCCTATCAGTTGAAACTTTCAGAAAAGTTTAGAATTAGATTTTCCTATATATACGAGATCATTTTTCCATCATTTATAGAAGAGAAAAAGAAGTAAGAGCTATTACACATCTGCTTATCCACCATTCTACTTGAGGAGCAAGCTTAGAGTTTCATACTTTCTTTGGAGACATGTATCTTATCTTGTGGAGAAGTATTTTGGATGCATTGATAGGTTGTGTAGCCTAGAGATGATTTATCTTTGTCATCCTTACATACCATAACAAGCTCTTCTAAAGCACCTTGGTCAAGGGAGAGATTAAGGCTCGATAGGGTTGTCTTCAAAAGTAAGTACTCTTAACTTTATTCCTCCTTTGTCAGAGTAGATAGATATGCATTTGCACTTTTCTTCCATGCATTAAGATTCTATATACATTGATGTGAGTATATGTCTCTTATCCATGTTTACTTTTATTGTTTAGTACCCCCACTTTGTGCCACAAGCTTTGGTGAGCACTAGATTAGATTTTACTTTACTTATTATTAGTTTAGTAAATATGAAAACATAGGACTTAATTAGGGTTATTGCATGATTTTGATTGACTGGAGGCTTTGGAACCCTCCCTAGTATTATTATTGCAGTAAGAGATCCCCTAATTGGGTATAGTAGATCCCCATATTGGTCATGTCCTTGATTATCTAATGTATCTCCAATCAAAAGTGTAAGTAGGATCTATCTTCTTCGAGTTATGATTGATTTGTGGATTTGAAGCATTTCTAATTGCATACATTCTGGTGAACTTGATGTGAATATAACCCTTGAAGGTTTTCTTTCACATCTTTCATTTCTATCATTTTTACTTTTTTTTTTTTTTTTTGTGATACTAGGTCGACAGGACCAATATAGTTTCTAACTTATATGTGTATGTTTAACATAGTCACATTAAAATGGCTCTATTCTTTCTACATAAGTCTTCATTAGATATAGGTTAATGGGTCAAATAGATTGACACAGTACTCTTATTCAGCTCCAAAATAGTAAACTAGGTCAAACAAGTTGACATAATATTCCAGATAGCTTCTAGATAATATACTAGGTCGATCAGACTGGTATAGTCATCTTGATAGGTTTTAACAAACAAGGAATTATAGAACTAGTCAACACAGTGATCCAAGGGATTTTCCACTAAAAATTACTATCAATTATTAGCAATATTTAATTATTGTTGTTAATGTAGGTGGAACATTGTCTAACCAATAATGTCATACCTCCACCCACAACGTTTATAATTAATTTTGAGAAATTACTACCAATAAAATATATTTTAATATATTTATTATTTATTCATAAATATATTTTTATTAAAATATTTAATTAAATATTTATATAATTTAATATGTTAATTAAAAATCAATAAATATATTTTTTAAATTAAATGTTTATTTCCTTTTTTTTACAATTGAAATTGAAATCAAAACAAACTCGTACCATGTTATAAAGATTGTCTTTGAAAGAAAAGGCTTTGTTTATCAGATTTTTATGTGACACATGGCATAAATATTTAAGCGCCAAAAACCCATGAAGAAAGGTGGTATCAAAACATGCATATAAATCTTTTTAAAAGAAGTTTAAGTGGACATATGTCATGGTAATCACATAAACTTCTAAGTTAGCAGCCAAAGTTAGTGTGGGCTAACATTCTTTTAAAATAATGTGGCGTTAATTAAGAAATGTAAATCTTGAATTAATTAAGAAATGTAAATCTTGAATTAATTAAGAAATGTAAATCTTGTTTTTTATTTTGGTTTGAGGAGTTTTGATCTACATTTAATTTTGACGTGGAATCTTTTTAAAGAATTGTTTTTACATTCAAGAGGGAATTATTATTATTATTATTATTATTATTATTATTATTATTATATTGGAGAATATGTGGTAATTTAATTTTTTTAAAGTTTTTTGAAGATTATTTATAGGTATTGTATGCAAAAATGTTGACGACAAAGGGTTTATAGCTAGTAAAGATTAGTCAATAGATTATGTGGGGTAGTTTAATTATTTGATATTTATGATAGCCTGGATCAACGTTGACACTAATTCTACACCATTTTTCATGCTCAGCGATATGCGAACAATGTTAAATTCTATTTTGGGATTTTTGGTTTTGATCGGTTGCAGAGCAAAACCAAATACAGGTAGCAAGAATCCTAGAGAGCCAATGCCATGCCATTGAAATGGGAAAAATCTCAATTCATGAAAATTGTTAGTACCTTGGAGAAAATTTTTATTCCCTGTGGAGAAATATATAATTGTAGGTTATTTTACAAAAGCAGTATCAAGATTTTGGCAAAGAAACAGTGGATTTGCACAGAGGAAATTACAGACAAAGATATCTAGATACAAAGGCAACAAAACCTCTAGGAGGTTTATTTTGTTGCAATAGATATCTGGTATGAAAATAAATGATTTACTCAGAGAGATTTTTGTAATCAGTGTCAAAGAGTTTTAATAAGATAGAAATACTCAGAGAGTGGACCTGGGGATGTAGTCATTTGGTGAACCCCATAAATAATTTTGTGTTATAATTTGTTTTTAATTTCCTCTCTGTGATTAGAAATCTTTTCAATTTCCTTTATTAAATTTATGAAAGTTTTATAATTTAATTTTTGTATTTATTAAAATGAAAAATTAGAAATTAAAATATTTTATTTTATTTTAAACTTGATCTAAGCAAATTGTAAGAATATTTATAACTTAGATTTATGAATCACCCAGTTGGTAGAATTAACAAGTAGCATTCAAGGCACTTCAATAAAAAAATTATAGTCCTTAGCATCTTCCAACCCACCAAGGTTCCTTTCTCTCTCTCTCTTTCATTTCAATTCTATTTTACAAAGTTTGCGGTCTTTCAAACTATCATCATACAACAAAGTCAACCTAGTTGATCTAGTTATGTATTTTATCTTCTATCTGAAAGACTAGGTCAACCTGATTGACTTAATTCTTAAAGATTCTAGCTTCTGCAGTACAATAGTGACACTACCAACTCTATTCTGTAATGTTTGCATTTATTATCATCTGAATTGACTCTATACTGTGTTTCAAATTGAGAACTAATAACTATATGCTAGTAATTACTTCACACTTTCACTTTCAGTCATTTGTATGCTTAGAGTAGATCACATAGTCTAATTAAGTGATTTTTTAATATATTGTTTGGTTGCACTATTTTTCTCTTTCTTGCATACACTACCAAATCACATAATTTTAAAATGCATTTAAACATTTGTCTACCTACTTGGATTTTATCACCAAGGGGGAAGCCAACTTGATTTTTTTGCCATGTATAAACACGTGATTAATGGTATATATTGGCAAAGCACCCGACACCCTTATCGCTACAAAATTGTGAAATGAGGGAGTAGTCCTCAATACCAATCGAGTACCATTGCCAACACAAATATTTTTCAGCCTAAATGTCCTAAAACTATCCATAAATGGATTTTTAGTTCCCTACTTTTAGCCAACTTTATTATCATACTTAAATTAACACTTTATAATAATCTAACAACATTCAAGATGACCACTAAATTAGCATTTACTTTTCAAGTTGACTATTTGTTCTCTGATCATCATATGTTGCATTGTAAAAACTTGCTTTATCCAATGTTGGTGCAAAGTTTTATGTTATGCGTTATAATTGAATCATTCTCATTGATCCAATTGCTTGTATGTTTCCTTTCACTTCTTGCTTTAAATTACATTGCAAAACTTTTCCCTATTTTTAATACATCGTCATTCTATTCAACATAATCTCTTACAGACTATCTATTTTTCCTGCCTACAGTACTGTGCCAACCTAGGTGACCTAGTATTCATTTCTACCTCTCATGTTATAATACTAAGTTGATCCTATCAATTCTATATCATTATCAGGTTGTTCTCTATCTAAGATTATAGTACTAGGTCAACTATATTGAATCTGTATCTTTGTCAGACTATTTTTCAAACCCTATTTTTAGTATTAGGTTGACCTAGTTGAGTTTGTACTCTTATCTATTCATTCATATTTCCTTAATTTTACATCAACTTTGCCTTACCTAATCCCTCTCTTTCATCATGAACTTCCTATTTGAAGACATCACTGAGTTAAATTCAACAAATATGATGAGTCTTACCAACCCTAATAGGTTCTCCCATAAGCAACTTGTGGCTCCTATCCTAGATGAAAGTAATTTTCATATATCCACTCACACTAAAAACTATGGGACCCCTCCTCATTCTCTATCACTTCATAATCCTCTCTTCTCACTTGAAGGTCAACCTGAATTAGAGTATACACTAGAAATCCTCTTCTTCATCACTGAGTTTCCTCAACATCAAGGAAAGGATCCTTCTACTATTTACCATCTCATGATAAGTGGTCAAGTTGAGGAACCTTATTCAACTTCTCCCACACTCTCACATGGATTTGGGTATCCTAGATTCTTTTCCTCTCAATCTCTTCCCTCTATTTTGACCCCTTCTTATACCATGACTTCTTCTTCTTTGATTTCCTCTACCTCCATGCCTAGTATATCTATTAACATGGTGGGTTCTACATCTAGTGGGCCTCTTCCAAGACCCACTCTTCTAAATTATTCCACTAGTGCATCATTTACTACCCATGGTAATCATGCCTTTAGTGTTGCTTCTTCTCATCCCTTTACTAGTCCATCTTTCACCACACAAGCAAATTATGCCACTAGTGCCTTACTTACTACCAGCTCTTTTCAAGTTCTTCCTAACACCTATAGTGATACCCAAGCCACTACTATCAATTCCAATGCTTCAAACGATAATGCAACCAAACCCATCAACTCCTATTACAAACTGTTAATCAAATGAATGCTTTTTAGGCTAACAATGTGAATCAAATGATGCAAATGTAAAATAATCTTATCCATCTTCAAACCCACCCTCAATAGATGCTATGGGGCATGCATAACCAATAGGTTCCCCCACCTCCTCTTAGGGATTCCCATGGTAATCTTATCCCTCAACCTCTTCTTATCAATAAGACAATCAATCATATTCAAAATGAGACTCTTACATCTCAAATTGATAATATCGATATAGGAGGTATCACCCCTACCATTTCTTACAATGGTTAAAGTGATCCTTCTCTTCATTTAAAAACATTTGGAAATCTATATAAAGACTGGGTCAAATTAAATACCTTTACTGCTACCAATTTATTATCAAAAACTCTCATGGGTGATGCTTTAGATTAGTACAACCAGCTTAAATCTCATTTTATTACTAGTTTTGAAGACTTAGTAAATGCTCTAGTCCAAAAATTTCAAACTAATGATCTCCTTGAGAATACCTTGGCCCATTTTATCAATTGTAAGTAACTTGAGACCGAAACTACCCAAGCTTTCATTAAATGATGGAAGACATTGTCCAAGAAATGTGAACATAATATATTGAATGATAACTTTTTCCATCTATTTACCAATGCTCTTTTTCCCAAGTTGTAATATTGGGTCCAAACTCTCTCTCCACCTACTATGGAAGAGGCCATTGACCAAGTAAAGCATCAAGATTTCTCTATGTATCAATTCGAGCCATCCCAAACTTCTAAGGGTACTCGTATGTTACTCAAGAATAAGAATCATCACTATACCAATGATGGTATCATGGATTCTTATGATACCATTCACACTATTTAAGTTGTTGTTCTTAACCAATCTTCAAAATAAGTTTCCCCTCCCAACCACATAACGAATCCTCATTTATCTTCAACTACGAACATCAATGTTCACAAACCTTTATCCTTAGCATAATTACTAAAACATATACCAAGGCCTTTCCCATGATAATTTGATCCTATTTATCCCATGGAATCTTGGTATGATCCCAATAAAAAAATTTGGTTTCGCGCTAGTTGAGGTTATTCTCATGAGACCTATAGACAGCTTCGTAATTTGGCTATGGATTTCCTTCTTGGTCCTAATTTTGACCATGATTCTATCATTCGTAAATGCCAATAAGCTTATGACATTACTTTCAAAGCCCATGAAACACAAACTAAATCTCAAGCTTTGAACTAGGCTAATGCTTATTTGGCCATCTATAAAGATCCTCTTCCAAATCACCAAGATACCCAAAACAAACCTACCCCTTCTACTAATAATGTTGACAGTCTTATTGACCCAACTCCTAAAGAGAATGTGCTTAATATGACTAACATGTGAAGGATGGTTAATTTCATTGATCCTCAACATATCTACACACCTCCATTGTCTCGCATATTTCATGTTATCCAATATTCTTCTCCAACTCACTTAACCAAGTTGGGGAATGAAAACCTTGTAACTTTTGATGAACCAATTCCAACACCTCCCTTGGATAACACTTATCATACTATTCCTACCATCCCTCCATATTCTCCACCTAACGCCAATGAAACTCAAACTTCTATCAACACTTCTAATCTATCTCAAACCACATCTGCATCAATTGCTCCATATTTTCAACATAATCTACAAAATTATCATCATATTAAACCTTTTACCTCTTATCAACATAAATTCACATGTACTTTGGCTCCTCCTTTCAATGACCTTAGTTAACACTATGCCCCTCTTTCCAAAAATCTTCTTAGGGGTTATAATGAGTGGGATCCTATCATGGAACTCACTAATTTTTATTTTTTAAATCCCATTTCTCAAACTTATGTAGACCTCTTCGTGTCATCATAACTATCTTATGCAACTTTTGTTCAAAATTAACATCCCTCATCTTCCCCTAGCAGGACGCGAAGCCACCTTATATGGATCAAAAGATAGCATATTACAATAATTGGAAGTGATGTCCATACATGTTGATGAAACAATGGAAAATTCTCTTTCCCTCAAATTTCCCATTGCTTCTATGATTCTCAATGAGATTCTACTTCATGTGGTTGATCCTCCTCTTTTCATTAGTGTCCAAATTGGTGATATCCAAGCCAATCATGACTTGATTGATGAGGGTTCTGGTACTTGTGTGGCCTCTCTCAATTTTATCAAAAACCTTAAATATTTTTAAATAAATCTTTAAAATATTTAAGGTTGAAGGCAAATGCCATGATTGAAGGCAAATGCCTCCTTTAGGTTATGTGTAGATCCCCATTACTATCCCACCTATCATTGTTCATGTGAAGGTGATGATATTCAAATTTTCTCTATATTAAAACATTTTACTTGGTAGGCCATGGACTCATTATATGAGAGAAGTTGCCTCTTCTACTTACCAATGCATAAAATTTTATCATAATGAAGCCATCTATAGGATTTAGGGTGACACCAACCCTTGGAATTTTGAATAATTTCAAGACCAAGGTGTATTCAAGATTGTTTCCCTTGAACCCTTGCCAAGCATTCCATTTCATGAATCTCAATGATTTAACTTTCTCATCAATTCCACCTGAGGTTACAATGGTCATCCTAAACTCATTGGGAATACTCTCCCTAACTTCTTAGATTATAATGATGATGAGCCTAATGAGATCAATCTTAAGATTAAAATTTTTGATCTCTCACCTCATCTCATCTCTCAGCTTCCCACTTCTTTACAACTTCATTCTCACTAGCCACCTTATGATGACATCATCATTATCTTAACTAACACTCAACATTTTATTCATCATACCACTTTGAATGACCAGGTCATCCCTACCTATGCCATTGATCTTCATACAACTGATTATGATTATGGTTATACCTTAGATGATCCATTCTTAAGATGTCTTATTTAGGCTCGAGATGTTGAGATTATTCATTATAATTCCTCTTTACTTTAGTCTTTTAGTATATCTTTTCATGTTCTATTGTATATCATTCCTAATTTTAGCATTTTTCCTCTTTATCGTAGGTTAGAGATGGTACGCACACCTCTAGTTTTTGAAGAACCTCATAAGAGCATACTCATGGATCATGCTATGACTTGTCCCTATCACTTTTTTAAATACCACAACCCTTATAGCCTACTTATCCCTAAGATGCGTGCAACTATCCTTCAGCCTTCTATAGACCCTATCCCTCCCTCAGTAGAGCTCAATTTGGATCCCATTCCTACTCCTACTCATGATTAGTCTCTTCTTATTTTTGATCCTATTGCTCCATCAGTTGAGCCTTGTCCAATCTCTCCACCGATCCCACCTTCTCTTGGTTATGGTCTACTCCCTTTACCATAGTTGGCTCCTTCATTTACCAAATGGGTCAATCAACCTTATTATGACATTCATAAACTTATCATTCATTAGACTAGAGATTGTTCCCTCTACAAAGCTCTCTTAGCTTTTATTTCCCCTCCTCCTATGATTACACTTCAGAATACTACTCACAGGTGTATTTTTTGCTTTTATAACATAGATAACCATTCATCCATGTATTATCACAAACTATGATAATATATTGACACTTTGCATCCCACTACTCCTCAACCCTCAAAAAAGGCTATACCTCCTTTAAAAGTATTACCTAAGTATCTTCCTATGTACAGAGAGGTATCTTATCTATAGCACCAATGTGTCACATATCACACTGATCATTGTCGCATCCTTTAGAAGCATCTCAAGGATCACCTCTTAACCATTCATGCACCTTCTACCATTCTTCCCACAAGTTGCTCTCACAAGATGGCTCCCCATTATTCCCCCATGGTTCCACCTCTTATGGCTTCATATTCTCTTGTGGTCTCTTCTCCACCCATTTTTCCTCCACCTATGAATCCTTCACCCGTGGACCTCCCCTCACCTGTGGATCCTTCTCCACTTATGATTCCCTCACCCATGACACCTTCCACATTAGTGACCCCTTTATCTCCTATAGAATCCATTCCCATGCATTATCATAAGCATCCCTTACATGATATCCCTCATCAGCATGATCATGTGAACATTACTACCTTTTCTATTGAGGATATTTGACATGAATTATTTTCTCAACTTTTTCTAAAGATTGATGAGACATTAGCTGCAATTCACACAACTTCATATAGACTTATTAGATGTTATGGATAATGTGTGTGGACAAATATATCAGTACTTATGAACATATGTATGGTATTCTTACATTTTTAATTTGGATTGGACGTGTGCTCCAACTTTATCTTTATCTATTTTTATACCATTTGACATTGTGTCAAATTTTTATCTATCTTACATGGTGATTTTAGTTTTGCTCTTTATAAAGATTATGATGTCATTATGTTCTCTTATGGATCTCTTTTTCATAATTGCATTCTTTTTCTTCTCAAGTTCATTTTCTTATGATTCCCTCTTTCTTTTTCATGATTATTTGTTATCTTATCTCTATACACATGGATAATTATTATTGGGACTTAGTTATACAACCCTTACTCCCTTTAGTCATTTCTTCTTTACCAAGTGATTAGTTAGCAAATAATTCATCTCATTACAATATCCTTTTATCAATCCACTTTGAATTTCACTCTATTCCCCTTTATTTCCTTTTACAAACAAGGCATACACATGGTTTAGACTTGAGATAACATATTAGTTCATAGTTAAGCCTAAGTGTTTTAGTCAGTCTTGTCCTTGGATACTTAGTTTCCTTTAGCCTAATCCTAAATCTCATTCATGTGTATCAGTCTATCTCTCATGATTGGTCATTCCAAGTTTGTATGGAGGAGGAATCTTAAAATCCATCAAAATATTCAAAAGCCAAATCATTAAACAAAAGTTAATGATCCAAAAGGCAACATTCAAAATTATCAAAAGTCAAGTCACACTAAAAGATGTGATTCTAAGCACATCTCTTTTTTCTAGTCAAAGCTCAAACTCCATAGTTGGCCTCACAATAGATTTGATGTCTATTTGGGTGTGGTAGGCTAGTATATTACAAAAGGAGAATAAATTATTTAAAAAAATTAGTGCTACCTACTTTATCATGCAAGTACCCAATCTTTATAGTAGACCAACAGCTCTATAAAGGGTCTTGGGGAATAGGGAACATGTTGTGGGAAGGTAGGTCCATTTTAATTTTCTTGTAAAAAATATACCACCATGATTTGATCTTAGTAGCACACTTATTTGCCTACATATCTTTGTGTCTATAGTAAACCGGTCTCCTCTATATATTGATGGTCAATAGTCACTTAGTGTCTTCTCATGTCCTTAGTGTGCCTCATGTATTCTAAGGTATTCTCATAATATACCTATGTTATGATTTTACATTACCTTTTTCACTCCCTACAATCCTAATATGTCCCCTTGAGAAATATTTTTTATTCACTGATCACTCCTTTAGAGATTCCATTTGTGAATTACATTGCAAGACCATGGATAGGACCTAGCCTTTCTCACAAATTATCAAATTTTTAAATTACCATTTCAAAAATCCTTATTTTATCATATTTTCACATTAATTCCACCTCATTTGTGTTCACTTTGTGATTTTCATTATAAGACCATGGATAGGACCTGGCATTCCTCACAAAATTTTCTAATATCCAAGTCACAACAAAATTACATGTGTCAAATATGAGATAAGATGTGATTGATTATGAGTTACACATCATTAACATCCTTCCCATATTGATTTAGTATGTTTTATGCTTACTTCATTAATATTTCACTTTTACCTTCTTATTTTTTATTGCATGTAAGAATCCAACAATTTTTTTTAAGTTTTTCATACTTCCCAACTTGAATTAGTGTGATTAATTTATGACAAATTTTGCCAATTTTGTTTCTATTTTATACTTTACAACGTGATTTATTATGATTGATTGATTTAATTGATTTTTTTAATACCATTTGGTCTTTTATGTGCTTTCCACTTTATTACATTATTTTCATACTTTTCAATGTGATTTAGTGTGATTTTACTTGTTTTAATTTGGTACCATTCTTTTTCATGGTTTAAAAACAAACTTTTTCCCTCTTGTTTACCACTCTTTGGTTTCTTAAACTTATTCATCATTTGTTATTACACATTTACCAACATGAAATAGTGTGTATTACATTTGTTTTTTATTGATTATACTTTCCCAAGTCCTTTTCACATGTTTCTTTTTAACCATGCATATGTCCTACATAATGCTAGAAAAGAGAACACAACACATATATTTCTTATAGCATATATAACAAAAGAAAAATACATGTGCTAGAAATAAACATATCCATGCATCCACAACCACAACCACAATATAAAACATAAGATCAACATCCAACTGTCAACATAGAATATTTGTATATATATCCTATGTTTTTATACAAAGTAAAAAAATACATTACTCCAGCTCTAAGGTTGGGCTCTATCATGTCTATCTCATGGCATAGCCACGTTGCCCATAAATTCCATAAATAGTCCCCTCTAAATATTACACTTTAAAGAGGATATTTGAGATCTCAAGCCTGGTACCTGTACCCGTAGGTTAGTAACTTAGACCAATACTTATCCTATCTCAATAATGGTAGCTAAATGTGTGGCTCTCTCTAGAGCCAAGGCCTGCCATGTTTGTGTATTTCTTGCTTCCAACCTTACTAGTGGCTTTAGCCCATATTCACATACCTATAATCACCTCATAGCCTCCCCTACTAGTTTGAACCAGCTCACCTGAGCTAGGGTAAATGGTACCATGGGATCATCCAATGTGATAGGGTCGTATAGCATCAATACCCCATCTAGAATATCATAGAGCGTTCCCCTTACTAAGGATCCCCATCTAGTCTCCTCCTCATCTATAGGATCTAAAAAATTCAAACCAAATAGATATTATATCATAGATATATCTCAAAATCTATATATCTCTAATATATCAATCAAATCTTATACAACTAATATTTTATTTTAAAAATAATTATAAATTTTAACCATTTATAACCTATCTTGGTATCACCAATCAACCTCTCCCCATATGATCATCCATTAAGCACAGTATATCCATCAGCTCATCCCCCAAATACCTAGTCCATAAGATGCCTCCTAATCAATTTAAACCCTAGGTTCACCACCCATGCCCATCTCAAGCCTCACCTTAGTGGTGACTCTATAGACTAGCTCTGCCCTAGGCTGACTAATGGGTTATTTGGGATGACCACCCTCTGTGTTCTCTCTCAGTATCAGTATCTCCATTGATAGTGTGATCAAGGTGGTCATCATTCCTACTATTTTTATGTCATTTGTGTTATTTGTTGCACTCTTGCATCCATATCCATGCCCTCTCTAACTATTAATCATCATGCGTGACATGTCCATAATCTCTCACACTACAATCTAATCTTCAGTCTCATGACTAGTGATCCTCCTCCTCCTCTCCCCCTTAGCTCTCTTACATGTTGATCCCAAAATGTAGGCAATACTATAGGAGTCGTTTGGTGAGGTAGTCTAAACTATCTTAGTAAATGTGCCACTAGATGCAGGTCTACCCACCAAGTGTAGTGACCCATGATCTATTTTTATGCTTACTTTAGTGCTACCATCACCCAATTTGGCTAGATTATCATAATGTGTGCATAAATATGTCACATGATCTCTCCTCATGTGACCATATATAGTGTTGGCATGTGGGGTATGGCCCATACCACCTGATCCTATCTCTATCATCAACCACATGGGACAAGCCAGTTGGTTGATACATAACAAACCTTTCATATATCTTAACACTTAGTAATACCACTAGACCCATGGTATTTCACCCTCTAAATATCATCTCATACATATCATACATGAAATAAACCTAGATGATAGAACCCAAGTCATATAATTCTCCCTACTCAGATATAGACTGACACAAGGCTATCACATATAGCGGTACCTTACCATCTGACTTGTGACATAACACCCATGCTATCATAAGCCCTATCATAGCCTTTCAGATATGTGGAATCTATGTGATAAATACATCAAATAATCTCACCTTCAGTCCTTGGTAAATCTTATCTGAGCAAGTTGCTCATTGGGCTAATGCTCACCTCTCCCCCTGACCATCTAGTATCTTTGTGATCACCGATGTCCCCACTATAGTAATTCTAAGTAATGCATGGGCATACTCCAATGTGATACCAACCTCTATGGTATCCCCATCCACCACCCATCTAAAGGTATTGGTTAAGCATTCCCAAGATTCTAGGAACATGACCACTAATTCAACACTTAGCATAACTCATCGCATCTCCATGATGCCTCCCAAGCCTAGTGTAATTAATCTAGCTTGGTCCACCTCTATCAGGTACTCTAATATATCTAGTAAACAAGATGCATCCATTAATCACCAAAATCTCTAGCACCATTGCAACCATCAAATAATAAAAGATGTATTAGACCTCCACATCACTTATAATCAAAATACATTATTTTAAATTTTAAACATAAATAAATTAATTTTTGCCTTTATTTATTTTCAACCAATTTCACCTATTTTTAGCCTAATTGTCTATTTCAGTACTTAGTTGGGTACTCAGGGCCTTAACATTACTATATCAACAAATTTTCAAGATTTTAGTACTATACCAACCACTTAGTAACATACAAGTCAACCTAATGGTACTAAGTCAACCATTTGGACCTAACAAACTAAGTCAACCCTTTCATTTTCCCCCTTTAATACTAAGGTGACACTTTAAATTGACTAAATAAATCAGCAATAAGGTACTAATTCATCTCTCTACTCCAAACAACTAAGTTGACGCATACCTACTAGGTCGACCCTGTCAAAACCTAAATTTCAACCTACTAGGTCGATTGGGTCGACCTAGTTTGTTCAAACTAACAATTTTTTGACCCACTTGTAATAAATGTCTTCAACATTTATTACTCTGATTCCTTTCAACCTAGTTTCTCGTTTGACCTCTAGTTTCATTATCAACTTCTTAGGGTTCATTCTAGTTTTTAGAATTGGTCTAATTTACAAATTTCTATAAAATGCTCAATTTTAAATAAAATACTCAAAACAAATTTGAAATTTTCAGTTGTCTACCTATGCTACACTCATTACGGTTGTTAGGCATCCTTCTCATCTCAGCTATCATCTCCTCACCATCTTGGCTCTTTCAACTTCATTAAGTCTCTTAGAGCTCTATTTTTCTCTCAGAATACTCAAACAATAGCAAATGAATTCTTTTTTACCCTATTTAAAATTACTATTCACAATTATTTATCCTTCAAATATTTACCGTTAGATTCCTTATTTTAATCATATCTTTATTTTTACTAACTCATTTTTTAAACCATAAAATATTCTAGAATCATGATGTTATAGAGAATCTTTTCCACTGTTACATGCCTATATTGTAAAAAAAATTAACTTTTTGCTCTTTTTTACACTAATCTCTACAGGTTCACCTAATGTTCCTCACATTGGATGCCTTCATATCTCTCACATCTCATTCTTTATCTACAGCACTAAGGTAAGTAAAGGTATGTGTTTTTCAATTATGTCTTTTCATTTATCTTATTTTCTCCTTATTTTAATCTACTTAGCATCAGTGTTATTTGTTATCATGTTATATTCCCAAAACACCATCCCATGTTACACTTACTTGACACATGATGAGCTTCAAGTAGGGCATATATATACACATAATATTTTCAAACTTTTATCAATTATTGATGCTCTTTATCTTGTATAAGCCCATCGAGTCTTAATATTTCTAAGTGTATGCCTTAATGGGTGCACTGGGAAAGGGGTGGGTAGACCATTGGTGCTTCATAGGACTATTTTACCTTTTACCACTTGTTATCTACACATTTATCTCCTAAAAACCATTCCCCTAAGCTTCTTCTTCTCTCTTACACACTCCTCCAATAATTTACCACCTTCATTACCCTTTTTCCTAACCTAAAACCCCTTTCAATAGTTTACATTACTAGTTAGATTGGTTTGACCTTGTACTCTTATTGGTGAAACTCATTTAAGGTCTAGGTCAGCTCTTGGCCAACCTAGCCCATGACCTAGTGAGTTTTTGCCATTAACCCTGTTGGTTGAAACTTTCAAAAGGGTTTATGGTTAGATCCGCTTATATATACAAGATCATTTTTCCATTATTTAGAGAAGAGAAAAAGAAGTAAGAGCTATTGCACATCTACTTATCCACTATTATGCTTGAGGAGCAAGCTTAAGGTTTCTTAATTTCTTTAGAGATATGAATCTTGTCTTGTGGAGAATTCTTTTAGATGCATTGATAGGTTATGTATCCTAGATTTATTTTATCCTTGTCATCCTTACATACCACAATAACCTCTTGTGAATCACCTTGGCCAAGGGAGAGATTGAGGTTTGTTGGGTTCGTCTTCAAAAGTAAGTATTCCTAACTTTATTCCTCCTTTATAAGAGTAGATAGATATGCATTTGCACTTCTCTTCCATGCATTAGAATTTTTTATACATTTATGTGAGTATATGTCTCTTATGCATGTTTACTTTTATTATTTATTACCCCCACTTTGTGTCACAAGCTTTGGTGAGCACTATATTAGATTTTGCTTTACTTGTTATTAGTTTAGTGAATATGAAAACATATGAATTAATTAAGGTTATTGCATAGTTTTTCTTGACTGCAGGCTTTGGAACACTCCCTAGTTATCTTATTATGGTAATATATCCCCTAATTGGTACTAGAAGATCTATAATTGATCATGTTCCTGATTATTTAATGTATCCCCAATCAGAGTGTAAGTAGGATCTATCTTCTTCAAGCTAAGATTGATTTGTAGATTTGATGCATTTTTTATTACATATAGAACTCATATAAAACATGTAGATGTGAGAGAATGGAAAAGAATATGCATATATATGTACATAAATCATATATGGTGAAGGTAGGTAAAAAGTGACATTGTCAAGGATATGAGAACACATTTTAGTATTTGTAGATAGTGAATCTTCAATAATCCACTTATAAATCATGATAATAAGAAGTAATATAATGAACACATGACACTAGTTATACATTAACCAATGATTTTAAATGATCATCATTTATATTTTATTATTGGTATGGTCAATAATTCATGAAATTAATCTCCATCTATTACATTTTATGACCATGAGATTCCAAATAAGGTCGGCTATTTATACATGTTTTTTCCAACTCACATCCTACAATTAGACATGGCATTATGATAGACCATGTTTTAAATAAAATCTTAATTATGATATCATTTTTATATAGTAGGAGGGTATACTCAACATGACCTACTCAACACAACCATGGTACTTTAAAAAAAATGATGGTTTCACATTGTGATCAAAAATTGGGTTCTGATAATGGTTCCAATTCAGAGCTTCAATGGTGGCACACTGTAGACCTCTTTGAGAGATTTTTGGCACATTTTTTGGAATGTAAATCTGAGTTTGGGAGCTCTTATTATGGTTGTTTGAAGATGGTCAAAAAATGTCACAAGATTGCTTGAAGCCATGTGACATGTGGCATGTGTTTCAATGTGGTTTTGACATTTGGCACAAGGACCTATCAGAGGTTGACACTTGGCAGATTGAAAAGTTTACAAAAAAATGGTTTGATGATTAATCCATGTCATCAATATGCCATGTCATCAATAGTGACTCATCTTGCCATGTCACCTTTTATGCCAAGTGGAGTTAAGTGACTAAGCTCAGAAGATAATCTCGTTAATCAAGCCATATGTCAAGTTCAAAGGACAATTCAAGCTACAAAGCCTAAGCAAGGTGGCAATTAAGGTGGCAAGACTTGAAGGAGATTGGTTCAAGCTCTTTGTTGAGTCACATGGGAGCCGAGATCTTTGGTGAGTCTGCAAGCCTAAGCTCGAGTCTAAGGCAAAAAGACTCTTATGTGGCTGAAGCCACATGAAAAGTGGGTAGTTGAAGGTTTTTAAAGGTTAATTCTATCCCAAACTGATGCATGTGGGATAATGGTTTTACATTTTGCAATAAGACTTTTCAAACCAAGTCTACCATGCCACCCAAGGAAATCCCTAACAGTGGCCTTAAGTCTTGCACCCAAGTCTCCCACAAAAGAGGGTGTTGACAGATTCAAGGAGGTCGTTTAACTATTTAATATATGAAATCCATTGTTCCCAACAAATGTGGGATAAAAGAGATAAGCCTAAGTGCTAAAAATAAGGCCGACAGTTTTGAACCCAGCACCTATTGCGCAAAAGAGATAAGCTTTGACCACTTGAGCTACAGGGGTCAAAGTGTTATTTAAGGAGCAAATTTCTATTTGAAATCATTAAATTTCTAACTGTGTTTTTATTTTAAAGAAGTTGAGACTTTGTTAAAGCTTTGGTAAGCTTATGTAATGGATTTATATCCATCCTCTGGCCTTAATACATTGTCTTAATACTCATTTTAGCCAATTTGCATATTGGAGGAGTATTTTTCAAACCTTAGAGGAGATTTTTAGGACTTTTAGAGTGACTTTGTAGGTGTTTATGAAGACTCACATAATTCGAAGGTGTCGGGCTTGAATTAGTCATGGTGAAGGTGAATTTTTGCATTGAGATATTGGCTTATAGGAAAGTTGTTTAATGTTTTCAGGTGCTTGAATTGCCCTTAATGGAAACAGTCCACTCCTTTAGTGAACCTAGAGATGTAGGCATCAATTGTTGAGCCAAACTCCATTATCATGTTTCATGTTTTGGTAATTGTCATTTTGATGCATGATTTTGTTTCAGTTTATTGATTTAATTTTAATTAGTAAATGAACTCATGCAATTAATTTACATTTCAACAATTATAACACAATGTTATTAAAAATGGTTAAATGGTGAACGAAAGTATAAGTCAGACAATTTCAATCCATTTTCAAAATTGTGTTTTTCTGCTATCTCCTATCATTTTTGCAAGTTCAGTTAAAATTTTCAAGAATTTGAAGTGATTTAAAGGGAGATATTAAAGTATCCATAAAAACTAATTGCACTTCAATTTTAAGTGTAGAGTTTACGGATCAAGTTGGTATCAGAGTAGTTAGAATGTATGATTTGCTTCTAGTCGGATATTGACAGTTGCTTCCAAAATAGTTGGATTATTGGTTTGTAGATTGATTATATTGCAATGTGTAGTGTGGAATCAGGTGTTTGTAGGAAACCATGGGCAAGTTGTCACATATTGAGGCCATCAAAGATGAAAATACAATCTTGAGATGCCAAAAATTTGCACTTAAATTGCAAGTGGCAAAGTTAAAATCAGAACTCGAATCGAAGGATGAGCTCTTGATTAGATTGCAATGTGGTGAGTGTGAAAAGGTAAAGCCTTCTACTTCAGATGTAGAAACTATGACTGAGTGCACTGTAAGTTTTTTACCACAGGAATCTTCATCTTCTTCTACCATTTTAGATTTAGATTCTAGTAATATTGTTTTTGGTGATTTTGAAAGATACACTAAGGGCATAAGATCTAAATTGTTGTTTAAAATGGGTTATAATGGAAGAGGACTTGGTAGAGATAGCCAAGGTATATCTAACCCAATTCAGGTTGAGCATAGACCTCTTCCTATAGGTTTGGGTTATACTAGTGTGCAGGTGGATGATGGAGAAGTTTCTTCCATGGCTAAAGGAAGACAAGCTTCCAATAGTGAAGGTTCTAGGCCACTAGTTCAAAGGTGTAAAGGTAAAAGAGGTATTGAGATTCCACCTCCTGATTCTTACACTAAATCTTTTGATCTAATTAATACTTTTAAGAAGTTTAGATATAATGTACAAAATATAATGCAATCATTTCCATGCACTTTTTATGGGATGAATAACCATAGTGCTAAGACTTGTTGGAAACGAAAAGCTTTGTTTAAGCAGATTGCATGTTTGAAAGACCATTCTCATGTTAAGATGGGAATTGGTAAAAGGGAACCCTCACCTAAGAAGGATGTTTGCACTCATTATAAAGTGAGTGGGCATAAGATTGATAGATGTTTTAAGCTTCATTCATCTTCACATTCAAGTAATGTTAAAACTAAGATGATTTACAAACCTCTCACTAAGGTTAATGAAGCTAATTCAATCCATAATGTAGTTGACAATACAACCTAGGATAAGGTAAAACCTACAAGTGAAAATCCATTTAAGAGGTTAAGTTAACAATGTTTTCAATTACATATGGCAAAGCCCAAATTGATAGAGTATGCAATTGATAATGAATCCACAGAGACAATAAATTTCACTAGGAAGAAAGAATTGGTTAAGTGGATTATCACTACATTATTTTTGCAAAGCATGGTTAAGAATTCACCTAAGGGAATGAACAAGCTTTGATAGATGTAGATTAGAGTTGGTGGGAACACTTCAAGACAGGTTTACCATATGAAGTTTTTCAATTCTCACTTTTTGATAACTCTAAGTTTTTGATCTCTAGAATATACTATATGGGCAGTCTAATAATGGATAAGACATTAACTCATTTGAAATAGTTGGGGATATAGCAAAGTGATGTTGTGAGTTGATTCTTTACAGTAATTGATAGTTAGACTGCTATTTTGAATGTATCTAATTTGGCACAGAGATGTTTAGATGCATTTTTTTAGACCCTTTGGGCATGTTTAGATGTTAGGCAACATACACTTTTGGTTGTTTGCATTTTGCTTAGCATATAAGTCCCATACTAGGGCATTGTATTGCAACATGTCCACAACATTTATTATATGTTATCGACATTATAAACTTGTCTTGCAATTACATTGGGAGTTGTTTTAGTTTTTGGCAATTCATCGCTTTAAAGGATGTGACATTTGGGCAGGTAGTTTGATATGTTGTAATCACTTTGGTAGTTGCAGATTCACTTACTCATGCCTTTAGATTAGGAATTTTTATAGTTTGATTGTGAATCATTTTAATTCAATTATTTATACCTCTTGCTATGATTGGGTTTTGTTTTCATGGATGTAGTATACTAGTTTACAATTTCAGGGGATATTAGACTTTTGGAGACCAAAAGCCTTCCATTGGGAGACCAAAAGCCTTCCATTAGGGAGGTTTGATCAGAAATTGGGTTCTGATAATGGTTCCAATTTAGAGCTTCAGTGGTGGCACACTGTAGAGCTCTTTTAGAGATTTCTAACGCATTTTTCAAAATGTAAATCTGAGTTTAGGAGCTCTTGTTATGGCCATTTGAAGATGGTCAAAAAATGTCGCAAGATTGCTTGAAGCCATGCAACATGTGGCACATGTTTCAATGTGGTTTTGACATTTAGCATGAGGACCTATCAGAGCTTGACACTTGGTAGATTGAAAGGTTTGCAAAAGAAATGGTTTGATGATTAATCCATGTCATCAATAGTGACTCATCTTGCCATGTCACCTTTTATGCCAAGTGGAGTTAAGTGACTAAGCTCATTGAGTGAGCCATATGGTGAGTTTAAAGAATAGTTCAAGTTATGAAGCCTGAGCAAAGTGGTAAAACTTGAAGGAGATTATTTCAAGCTCTTTTCTGAGTCACATGGGAGCCAAGATCTTTGGTGAGTTTGCAAGCCTGAGCTCAAGTCTAAGGCAAAAAGACTCTTATGTGGCCGAAGCCACATGAAAAGTGGGTGGTTAAAGGGTTTTAAAGGTTAATTCTATCCCAAATCGATGCATGTGGGATAATGGTTTTACATTTTGCAATAAGACTTTTCAAACCAAGTCTACCATGCCACCCAAGGAAATCTCCTTCACGGCCTTAAGTCTTGCACCCAAGTCTCCCACAAAAAAGGGCAATGATAGATTCAAGGAGGCTATTTAACTATTTAAAGTATGAAATCTATTGTTCCCAACAAATGTGGGATAAAAGAGATAAGCCTAAGTGCTAAAAAGAAGGCCAATGATTTTGAACCCAACACCTATTGTGCAAAAGAGATAGGCTTTGACCACTTGAGTTGCAGGGGTCAAAGTTTTACTTAAGGAGCAAACTTCTATTTGAAATCATCAAATTTCTAACTGTGTTTTTATTTTAAAGAGGCCGAGACTTTGTTAAAGCTTTGGTAAACTTATGTAATGGATTTATATCCATCCTCCGGCCTTAATACACAGTCTTAATACTCATTTTAGCCAATTTGCATATTGGAGGAGTATTTTTCAAACCTTAGAAGAGATTTTTAGGATTTTTGGAGTGACTTGCAGGTGTTTATGAAGACTCACAAAATTTGAAGGTGTTGAGCTTGAATCAGTCATGGCGAAGGTGAATTTTTGCATTGAGATATCGACTTGCAGGAAGGTTGTTTAATGTTTCTAGGTGCTTTAAGTGCCCTTAATGGAAACGGTCCACTCCTTTGGTGAACCCAGAGACGTAGGCATCAATTGTTGAGTTGAACTCCATTATCATGTTTCGTGTTTTGGTAATTGTCATTTTGATGCATGATTTTGTTTCAGTTTGCTGATTTGATTTTAATTAGTAAATGAACTCATGCAAGTAATTTACATTTCGACAATTATAACACAATGTTATTAAAAATGGTTAAATGGTGAATGAAAGTACAAATCACAGACAATTTCAATCCATTTTCAAAATCATGTTCCACTATCTCCTATCATTTTTACAAGTTCAGTTGAAATTTTCAAGAATTTGAAGTGATTTAAAGGGAGATATTAAAGTATCCATAAAAACTAATTGCACTTCAATTTTAAGTGTAGAGTTTACAGATCACATAGACACCTATTGGGGGTATAACATTATTAATCATCATAGGTCCTAATACCCTTCTAGTATGTTTCTATGTATTGTTAGATAATGGTATAAATGATATATTATTTATATGCCCATGTATAAATCAAATGAGATCAATGCCTTCCATGTTACATCAATGTCTTAAGTTCATATATGATAACCAAATATTTGTTATTCATGGTGTACCTTATGAATTTCATCTACAACATCATAAATAACAAGATATATACCTTAATTAATTTCTAAAAGCAAACTCATTCAACCTCATATGGTAACTTACATGATTTCTCTTCTTATAATTATGGTTCCTTTAGTGATTAGATATATAAATCTGATTTCTATAGTTATGACTCCTAGAACTGAAGCTCTTATAGGTACACTACAAAGAGTTATAGTACCTACTCAACCACATCATATGATTGTTTAACCACCTCTTTTGTCTATTGATACTAAAGCACCTACAAATATTTTAACTATACCAAGTATATGAATTAAATTTAGACATGAAAATAAAGTAAACTAATTCTAATCTAAGCTAAATTCAAACTATGGTAGAGCAACAAACAAAGAAAATAACAATCATAAACTTTATGTTGTTGGTTATATGATTGTCATTGATATCAGAGGATCAGGCAGGATTGATGGAGAGAAGAGCATGTTTTAAAGTTGGACATTGAAAATTTGTCACGATTTTATAGAGACCATTTTTGGACCACTTGAAGAGCAATTAATAGAAGATATGTTATGGGTTTTTCAAAAGCATCTTAAATATATGGTCCACAGGTTCAGTTGAGAAGAAATGAGCTCAAAATTGTTTTATCTTTGCTCTCAAACATTATAAAGTTTGTTATTTTAACCTTAAGGTTTTAATACATGGCATTCATAGGCATGTTATATTTTAATGTTGACTCAATATAGGCAGGAACTAGTTACTTAAGTTATATCTTAAATCCTTGTCATCATTGTGCAACTGAGCCTTCGACATAGCAATTACCAAATCGAGCAATGATCTCAGACTATATATTTTCTAAGTCCTCAACTTAAGATTTTTCCTAGCTCAATCAATGATTAATGCTTAATCATACATTAAGATCCAATAAATCATATCAAATTCAATTTGTCAAAGGCACCTCTTAGTAAACACATTAGTGACAAGTGTCACAATCATGGAGCTTGCACAATAAATCTATAAAGCGGTTTAAAGTCAAATAGTCAAGGATTAATGTGAGGATTCCAAGTGTCTTAATAGTGAGAACTAACAGCAAAGGTGCATAAAGCACATGAGGATGCCAAGTGTATTACTAGGGAAAAATGACAATACATGTGTAAAAGGAATGTAGACACCGCAAACGTGTCTGCACCTTGGTCCTCCCCCTTGTTCGCCTTAAACCCATATCCTAACCCTTGGCCTTCATATGATTAAAATAACTTAAATATTTTAAAGTGGCCCCCTTTCCACCCCACCCTTGCCACCTTGGATCCTCCCTTGAATCCCTCCACCTTCCCCCTAGCATTTATTATGTCAAATCCCCTCATTATCTTCCCCCCACGCCCATTTAAGTGTCTTCATAACCGTTCTTCCCACAACCCCTCGCTCGGCGGTGTGCAAGAATGGGCAGAGGCTATTTTTAGCCTCTGTCCCCATTCTGCTACCGTCGACATCGGCTAC
Source organism: Torreya grandis (assembly GCA_037957365.1). NCBI lineage: Eukaryota > Viridiplantae > Streptophyta > Pinopsida > Cupressales > Taxaceae > Torreya > Torreya grandis. The sequence goes on from JARHVA010000258.1 coordinate 2,176,210, forward strand.
CCTTCGGCCGACGTCGGTGAAACTGCCAACGTCGGCAGCCTTCATTACCCCTTTCTGCATCCGTTGCAGCCCCTGGACCCTTGAGCTCGCAGACAGAATTCTCTTAGCGTTTTGGCATTCGTCTCTTCTCCATCTGGACCTCGTGCAACAGGTGCAAAGGCTCTAGATCAGGGATCTCCTCTTGCAACAAGTCTTCTGTGGCTCCAGCAATAGCTCTCCCACTCTCCATTTGGCAAACAAAAAGGTAAGCACAGTCTTTATTTCATTTTGTTTCATTTCTTTAGCTTCCAGTTATCTGGTATACCTGCTGTTTCCTGCTCCCTCTATTCTTCCCCTGAGAGGCTGAAAAGCCTTCTCAGGCCCTGTCCTCTGTGCATCTTCCTCTCACACTGTCCCATTTTCTATACAATCCTAGACAACTTCCTCGTCCCTCCTGCCAACAAAAGACCCTGCACAAGGCACCCAACCAGAACCAGAGCATTCCTCAGTCCATCCAAATTCGTCCCCGAACTCCGTCTCGACCATGTTCATAAACCGGACCCGTTCACAGTCCAGAAACCAAACCAGACCCGACCACAGGCCACAACCCCAACCGACGCCGGTCACTTCCCCAATCGACGTCGATAGTATAACCGACGTCGGCAGATCAGATAACCGACGCCGGTGACATTTCTGACCTCGGTGACTGTCATCAGCCCGACATCTCCTTCAGGTAATCATTTTGTCTTCTCTTTCCTTTCTAATTTGTTTGTCACTTCTGTATTCTAGCATTCTACTTTTCCTTGATCTTTTATCTGTTTGTTATCAGTGGGTTGACCTCCCTTGAGGAAGTTTTCACACTTCCGAGAACAAGCTTTCGCTTGGCAACCCACCGCCTATCCATCTAACGTTTTCTTGTCCAAGTTCTTCTTCTTTGCAGGTGTCATTCCTCCACAGCCAAAGAGGGGTGCTCACAAACATCTGGATTACGGTGCGCGATCCTCATCCAGGTACTTCCCATGCCTTGTCCATTATTCTTTAGTTTCTTCTCTCTCTTAAATCTGAAAAGCAACAAATTAGCGATAGAAACATTCTGGCACGCCCGGTGGGACCATAGGTTCCTCCTGGGTTCCTTTTCTTCTTCATTCATTTAGGAGCATTAGGTTCTTACCTTTTCTCCTCCTTCTTTTCTTCTCAATGACACTATAAGCAGGACTAAAACGAATCTTTCTTCCTTGCATTTCTAGACTAGTCTAAACATCATACTCTCGACCCTTTCTCAAACTTGTCTTCATAACAAACATCACATTTCGACTTGGGCATTAAAACACTTTGCATTCATTTCTGCTTGTGCTTGCATCTTCTTAGTCCACATCTAGTAACTTAGATGCATATTGAATAAACCGTAGACACTTGATGTTACACTACCGAACCACATGCACTAAAACGAACATAAAACTTACTTGAGACAAGGCCCGACTGGGATTTCATCCCCCAACGGATACCTTACCCGTCCTGGTGACCCTACTTGGATTTCATCACCAAGGGGGAAGCCCACTCCCTTCTCTGATGGAGGATAAACTCTAGGCGAGGTATATCTTGGCTAAGCGAGACCATCTAACCACTGGAATCGTGAAGTGAGGGGAGCTTGCTCCTTAGCACCAGGCCACATACCAGACCCTAACACAAATTTTTGAGCACCTAAAACAAGACCTGAAACCAGCTCTAGACTGCTTCTTCTAGGACCTTCTTGACAGCCAATCTCCCCAAACATTCATCTAAGGCATAAGCCACAGCTTCTAAAGTCAATTCCTAGGATTTATCGCTTAGGCTTGTCTGTCTCTCTCTATTTTCCTCTTCTCATCTGTTTGTTTGAGTGAGTGAGGATGCTTTTTTCATTGTCTTTCCAAGAATCTTCAAATCTTTTGGTTCTCTGGAAAGCACAGTCACCGACATCGGTTCTGCCACCGACGTCGACTTTCCCCTGTCACCGGCATCAGTTCTTCCACCGACGTCGGCTTTTTCTATTACCGGCATCGGTTATCTGACCGACGTCGGCCATATTTCTTACCGACATTGGTTTTTTAACCGACGTCAGTCTCTGTCACTGTCCTTTTTTTCAAAACCAGCAGCCTAAAACCTGTCCCTTCTCTGCCAAAGACTCCATCCTGGTTTTTTGGAATTGAACAACACAGTTCCTGAAACCTGAATCTTCTTTGCCTTGCATGGTTTTGACTCATAGCCAAGCCAAAGCTCTTGTCAACCACGCCAGCCGTCAACCACTTCCGTCTACCCCATCTGTGACCAAGCCTACAATGGAGTTCAACTCGGAGACCGAAAGAACTCCTACCCGTCCAACCCCGCCGTAGACTCCCATTGTCCAAGAAGGGGACCAAGATTTCGAACGATTCTTGGACCTCAACATCAAGGCCTTGCAACACTATCTCGCGCATAGCCAAATGTGAGACTCCTTAGGCAATCCAATCTACGAAATGCCAACCTCCCTTGCCGCAACTACGGCTGTATCGACAGCTTCCATAGTTTAACCTTTGGACACTCAAACCATCACTTCGACCGCTGACCAGACTTTGACCAATCCTCCAGGTGTGGCCTCTCCCTCTATCATTGGGCCCACTTCCACCGGGGTTCTGGCCCCCTGTCAACCCCAACCCGCTCAACCGCTATCCACTCCTTTTCAAAACCTTATCGTCTCTATTCTGCCTACCCTGGCCCCTATCAACACCAGGGTGGCTTCTTACCCCTTAGCCCCCATTACCACGATCCAGCCTCTCGTGGCAACAACGGGCCCAGCTATGTCTTCTACTCAACCACCTTTAGCCTCCACTTCTGCCCCTGTGACTAGTCATCCGTACATTGTACAACCGACTATGTCGCATACCTCCCCTAGCGTCTTTCAAGTGCCCTACAACTTAGGGGGCGTGCCACCCGTCAATCCATCGGCAGACATCATCAAAATGCTGATGGACAAGATGACCAGTCTAGAGACATCTATTTTTGGCTCACACAACACTCTCTCATACGAGCAGATCTGCAACGAGCCCATTCACCTTTCTGTCCCAATCATACTATATCCTAGCCAATGGGAGCTTCCGAAGTTTTCTCGCTTTCAAAACAAGGAAGACCCACAGCAACACTTGCGGGCATTCAGACATGCCTGCTACCTCATTGGCCATGACGATGCATTGCTCTTACGCACGTTTCCTATGTCTCTCTCGGGTGCTGTGCTCGACTGGTACAGCTCCCTTCCCAGCCATTCTCTCTTCTCATTCACACAATTGGCTCAGCTCTTCCTCGATCACTTTTCCATCAACATAACCAAGAAGGTCTCAATCACGGACCTCTATTCTATCCGGCAATTCGAGGACGAGTCCATAGCCGACTTCGTTGCTCGATGGAGAGGCCTCATCAATCAACTCTCCTTTTCCTTACCCCAGGCCGAGCTTATTGAACTCTTTTCCCAAGCCTGTGCCAGACATATTTCTTCCACCCTGAGGGTTCAAACCTTCTGCACTTTTGACGAGGCCTTCACGATGGCCCGTAAACTTGAGTTGCGTGACATCGAGGAGAGTAAAGTCAAGTTGCGGAGCAAGAATCCCAGCTCTAAGACCAATGAATCTTCCTCTGCTAAGCCATCATCATCCAATTCTAAATCCAAGGCTTCAGCTAATGCCGTGGTTGTTAGACCTTCCTCTTCTTCGACCAATCAGCCTGAGCCATCCACATCTCAGAGCGCCACTCGCCAATTCCAGCAAAGATACGTACAACGACGATATACTCCTCTTGGAGAATCATATGTGTCTGTGCTGGAAAAGCTTGTTAAACAAGGGGCCCTCAATCTCCCTCAAGCCTGACCTCCTCCACAATTTGATCCCTCACGCGCCATCCCCGCGTGGTATAGGGAGCAAGACTTCTGCAGCTTCCACCGTGTTAAGGGCCATGACACGGAAAACTGCAAAACTTTTAAGAACATAATCCAAGACATGCTTGAAAAGGGGGATCTCATCTTAGAAAATCCAAATGCACCTCCTAATCAGGCCATTGACATCTTCAAACAACCTTTCCCCAATCATCCGCCAACTCAGAACAACGTCCAGACCTTAATTGACGACAATCATGAACACAATATTCGAACAGTCAATACGGTCTCTCCCTTCGTACCCAATCAACCTCAAGAGGTTAGTCCATCAATCAGTCCATCACATGTGGACGAACCTCTTTCCCCAGCTAGTTCTCCGTCGACCTCTCTCATCTTGGAGGATGCCTCAGCTTTACCAGCACCACCGGTCTCGCCATCCTCCTTTCTACTGCCTATGGAGGACCCGACCCTTCCTACTCCTCAGCCGCAAGTGGAGGGCACCATCATCCCTGCCCTTTATCCGCTGGAGGAGCCTCACTCCCTAGTTTCTTCTCCACCCGGGGAAGAACCTGTCTCCCCTTCGTCTTCATCTAAATCTGTCATGACTTCACCACACCATGCGTCTAAGAACACTACACCCATCTCGTCTTCAACCTCGCAACCATCAACATCTTCTTCTCAGCCATTTTCTCGGTTAGTGGAGAAAATTGCACTTCTCCCTCTGAGGAAAGTGACACCTCAGGTGTTGTGGGAGCATCTTAAAGCCCTTCAACATACCCACACCCTCGCATCACATGCTGTTAATCCTCCCAAGGCAGAATCTCGTCAGACTCTTGACAAAGACCAGAATCTCAAACCTCAACCAAACCCGTCCAAACCAAAACCTGCATCTATCTCGTCTAAAGCCATCAAGTCATTTGGCGTTCGTCCTGTCTCCACCCTCACTCACCCGCAAGTGAAGGTGGACCTAAGCCAGACCTCAACCAGCAGTAGTCTTCCAACCAAGTCGAAGAGGACTGCCAGACCACAGAAACGAATGCCTCCTTCTCCGTCACCATTGCCATCTATTTTGGGCCCCCATCCTTCGACCTTGACCAGCATCCTTCCCACTCCGGCCTTCAAACAAAACTCGTTGCCTCCTTTGCTTCCTCTGCCTACCTCCAGTCGTCCCTCTCCCAAAAAGGCGGTATCAATCACCAAGAAAGAGCCGTCTCCATCTGTCACCGCGCCATCAACCCATAAGGTGGTACAGAAACCTCTTCTAGCCTCGCCAAAGCAAAAGTCACCAACCTCGCGCATATCAAATAGCATGGACCCTCTATTGGGCTCATACTCGTTGATATTGCGCTGACTTCGGCAGACCTCCGACATAACCCTTCCACCCATCAAGCCTTTCCAACCTCTCGGGTCCAAGCCCTCCTGGTTCGACGACACAAAAATTTGCTTATATCATCATACACCAGGACATGACACCGAGACTTGTTGTGCCCTCAAGGCCATCATCCACCGCCATATGGAGAAAGACACTCTTCTCCTTGAGGACACTCTTGACCAGACCCCGACTCCTTCCCATCCAACCTCTTCTACCATGCCAACATCTCACCAGCAAAACATGACCCCTTCTTCACCATCTATTTTTGAAATCAATGCTATCCGTATAACCACTAGGTCACAAAAGGACAAGGCAAAAGAAAAAGCTGCCATTCCTTGGACCTATCCCTTCATCAAGCCACCTCTTGTGCTCAAGCCTAAAATTTATATCCTTGGCGCGTCCCAACCTTCTTCATCTTCCTCTTCTAGGCCAATTCACGACTCCATGCTGAAGCAGCTTCACCAGACACCTGTAAAGATGTCTCTTTATGACCTTATCCAAACCTCATCTCAGCACCATCAAGCCCTCATCCAAGCCTTGTAGGCAGTGGAGGTCTGACTCAAGGACCCCCAACCACTCGCTGCCCTCATCCATTCTTTATCTCATGTCGCCTCCATCACATTCAGCGATTCTGAGATTCCCGCATCTAACACGGAAGATCAGGACGCCGCCCTCTTCATCACTACCTATGTTGATCGGACACGCATCAAACGCGTTATGATCGACAGCGGTGCTAGCATCAACATTATCTCTACCCATGCCTTTGATCAGTTGGCTCTTCCCAAGAATTGCGTCTCCAAAACTGACGCGATCTTACGCTCTTTCAATGACACCACCGCCACGACCATTGGCACAGTCATCCTTCACATTCGCATTGGTCCACCCACAGTCCCAGAGCTCTTCTATATCATCGAAGAAGAGTTTCAATACAACCTTCTACTGGGCTGACCTTGGATCCGTGCCATGGCCTGTATACCCTCCACCCTGCACCGTTGTGTGAAGTTTGAGCATGACGGGCAAGTCCACACCATCCCTGCTGACCCTTCACCCTTCAAGACTTGCAACACCACCTACCATCCCAACGATGTCCTCATTCCCATCAAGTCGTCAACTCCGGCACTGCCTCCATCTGGGGAAGCTTCGACCAATTCGCAATCGGCGATCGCCCTCACCCCTCCTCTTCAAGCGCCGACCAAAGACCCCATGGAAGACATCTTCCAATGACTATCACTTGGGGAATATCGCTTGTTGACCCTAGACATGTTCCAAACTCCGTAAGAGTATGGACGCCTTCACCTCAGTCCCAATTACGACCATCGGATTAGGATGGTAGTGCCTTATGGTCCTCCTCACTTCCGAACTAACTTTGTCTACGGGGGGCTTAATCAAGCTCCTACCAACGGCAATTCCCTCTCTTCACCCCAACCTTTCACATCTGATTTATCGTTTCTTGGCAACCCCGCCTTTGCACACACTTACCTTCACAGGTGTGCATGGAAGGGTTTTGGTTTCGGATGTTATGAGCAGGGCTCCCATCAGCCCATCGAGCTGCTCAATGATCACGATGTCAAGAAACGGTATGGCCTGGGATATCATGACCCCACTCAGGCTCCTTTCGACCTCTGTCCCGAGCCAACCATTGACCAATCTCCTCCAGACTCGCCCATTTCTCCTTTGTCACCTACGGAGTCGGTGGTTTCCATCCCTCCTAGTTTTTTTTCCATAAACACCATCCACCTAGAACCCCTGACCTATCAGCTCAATGGGGTGCCCAGGTCTCTCCCTCTCATTTTTCCTAGCATGGTAGAGGATGAGTCGGCAACCATTCACACTGTCCACTGCGTTGACGATGATGCCATCCTTTCCTACATGGGTGTCGATGACTCTTTCATCTAGCGTTTCCTCCCTTTCAAGACCCAGGTTATGTTAAATGAATCTGCCATTGACATCAACCTCCCTTCTTCTTCTGATGTTCCTCACGTCTTAAAGATTGGCCAATCTTTAGACGCTCAGGAGCAGCTTGACTATGCCCAATTCCTTTCCAACCATAGCAAGGCCTTTGCCTGGACTTACAGCGACATGCCTGGCATCGACCCCACCATTGCTACCCATAACATTGTCACCAAACTAGAGGCTAAGCCTGTTAGGCAAAAGCTTCGAAAGATGCATCCTCGCGTTGTGCTCCTTATCAAAGAGGAGCTTCAACACCTTCTTTCTGTCTCCTTCATCCAACCCATCGATTATCCACAGTGGGTCTCTAACATCGTCCCAGTTACTAAAGCAACTGGGGGGATTCAGATCTGTGCAGACTATCGTGACCTTAACTTAGCCTGTCCCAAAGATGACTTTCCTCTTCCTAACATTGACCAGCTTGTTGATCTCACGGCCGGCCATGAGATGCTATCTCTCATGGACGGGTTTTCAGGATACAATCAAATCCTGATCGCACCAGAAGATCAGCACAAGACTACCTTTATCACCCCATGGGGGACTTTCTGCTATCGAGTCATGCCTTTCGGCTTGAAAAATGCTGGTGCCACCTATCAGCGTGCCATGACCTACATTTTCCACGATCTCCTCCACAAAATCATGGAGGACTATGTGGATGACCTTCTCGGCAAGTCCAAACTTCACCGCGACCACTTGACCATTCTCACAATCATCTTCTCTCGCCTTCTTCAATATAATGTCTACCTCAACCCCAAGAAGTATGTCTTTGGGGTCCTCTCAGGCAAACTTCTCGTCTTCATCATTTCCTTCTGTGGTATCGAGATAGATCCAGCAAAGATCCGTGCTATCCTCGAAATGCCACCCCCGACCAATCTCAAGCAGCTTTGCAATCTACAAAGGAAGCTCTAGTCCATTCACCATTTCATCTCACAGCTTTCAGACTGCTGCCAACCTTTCCATCACCTCCTTAAGAAGGACGTCTCCTTTAAATGGGATAAGGACTGTCAAGAGGCTTTTGAAGCCCTCAAAAGCTATCTGGTCTCTCCACCAGTCCTCATTCCACCTAAAGATGACCAACCCTTCTACCTTTATATCTCTGCTACCAACCATTCGTTAGGTGCCATGATCGTGCACCGAGACGAGCATCATCGTGAGTAAGCAGTTTACTACATCAGCCGAACACTAGTCAACTACGAAACTCGGTATACTCATACCGAGAAACTCTGTTTGGCATTAGTCTTTTCCACTACCAAGCTCTGCCACTATCTTCTCAACCACAAAACCTTTGTCGTCACTCACACCGACCCTCTCAAGTACATGCACTCCAAGCCATATCAGAATCAACGTATGGCTCGATGGCTCATGCTGCTTGTGGAGTTTGACCTCGAATTCATCCAGCAGAAATCTATCAAGGAGCAAACCATCGCTGACCAACTGGCAAATACCCCTCTGTCTGACAACCAACCTTCACACTGTGAGTTCCCTGACGAGTCTATCGCTACCCTTTCCACCGATGGCACCATCTACCAAATGACCATGTTCTTTGACGGCTCCAAATGTCAACTCGGTGGGGGTGCGGGGGTCATCCTCATCCCACTCGAAGGGGATCCCATGCCTCTATCTTTCAAGCTTGACTTTGATTGTACCAATAATATGGCTGAATACGAGGCCTTAATTTTGGGACTTCAGACTGCCCTTTCCCTCCACATCAAGTCTATCAACATCTTCGGTGACTTGCAGCTCGTCGTTAATCAAGTTAACGGTTCATATCTCTGTAAAAATGAAGTTTTACAGAGGTATAAGAATTGTGTTGACCTTCTTTTGGCATCTTTCGACCATTATCTCTTGCAGACTGTTCCACGCTCTACGAACAAGTTTGCCGACACCATGGCTTCTCCTGCTTTGCATATCCCATCTTCATCATCATCACCTTGCCTTTTTGTCACAGTGCATCGTGTACCTTTGCCTTCATACATCTCTCCTCACATCGACCATATCAACACTATCAATTCTAGCCCATGAGATGACTGGTATAAGCAACTCGTGGACTACTTGTCTCTTTTTGTCACTCCTCCCAACCTCTCTAGCAATGCACGGTGAGCTTTCATCAAGCGCACAGCTTGTTATACCATGCTAGGGGGTCTTCTTTATAAGCGAGGCTTTGACGGCCTCTTTCTTCATTGCCTAACCTCCACTGAAGCTCCTCAAGCCATAAAGCAAGTCCACGACGGGATTTGTGGTGGACACTTCAGTGGAAACTTGGTTGCCAAGCGCATCCTTCGCCTGGGTTATTATTGGCCCACCCTTCATCAAGACTGTAGCGACTATGTTTGACGTTGCATCAAGTGTCAGCAGCACTCTAACCTGCTTCATCTCCCCAGCCACGCCTTGCAAGTCACTCAGGATTTTTGGCCTTTCTCTCAATGGGGCTTAGATCTCATCGGTGAGATCAACCCTCATTCGTCTCTTTGTCATCAGTCCATCATCACTGCCACTGAGTATTTCACCAAGTGGGTGGAAGCCATTCCTCTTGTCTCCACAAAAGCCGACAAAATTGTCGACTTCATCAGCAGCCACATTATCTGTCGTTTCGGTGTCCCTCACAAAATCATCACCGACAACGGCAAGTCCTTCAAAAATAAGACTATCCAAAAACTATGCGACTCATTCGGCATCAAACTCAGCTTTTCTTTGCCTTACTACCCACAAGCAAATGGGCAGGCAGAGGCTTCCAACAAAATTCTCACCAAAATTCTCATGAAGGTGGTCAACGATACAGGAAGGGATTGGCACATTCATATTCCCTTCGCTTTGTGGGCCTACCGCACCAGCATCCGAACCTCTACGGGTGCTACTCCCTTCTCCCTCGTGTACAAAATAGAGGCTGTCTTACCTCTCGAAGTACAGATCTCGTCTCTCCGCATCTCCCTGCATGACATTCTCTCCAACGATGACTTTCGTCAAGATCGCTTAGCTCAACTTGAGTTACTTGACGAGCGCCGTCTTGCTGCCCTCAATCATCTCCATGTCTACCAAAGTCGCATAAAGCGGGCCTACGACAAAAATATGCGAGAACGAGACTTCAACATTAGAGACCTCATCCTCAAAGAGAATCAGCACGTGACCAATATGGAGTGAAGTAAACGAGGCAAATTCGCCCCCAATTGGCTTGGACCTTTTATCATCACGCACAAGTATGGGTCAGGGACTTATCGTCTGTCCTCCCTCGACGGATGGCCAGAACCTGAGCCTCTTAATGCGTTGCATCTTCGACCATTCTTCTGTTAATCAAATACTCGTCTACTTGACACGTAACTTGAGCTCGTCCCCTGAGCAATCCTCGTCCTCTTGATCCTCATCCCTTTCAACCCTATTTCCCTTTAACAAGTCCTCTACAACCCTTTTATGATGCATGGATGCTTTGTCCTAATAAAAGGGGAGTCCTTGAACTTCTACAGCCTTGTCCATGACTCTAATCAAAAAAATCAAAAAATATATCAAGATGTCAAAATATAAACAAGGTCACAAAGTCAAATTCAAAAAGACAGACTACTCCCTCGAAGGACAGTTGTACTATCATTGCTATAGCTAATAGACTGATCCCTCGAAGGACAGCTATTCAAACATTATAAAGCAAAAATATAGACCACTCCCTCGAAGGATGGCTATGACTAAATCTTGCTACAAACAGCAACTTTTCTTAGAAGCTTCCCGCATTGATCAGCTTCGCAACATGACCACTACATTAAAAGACATCTCTATGTAGGCTTCCCGCATCGATCAGCCTGCACCAAAAAAAAAAAAAACAAACGGGTCATGGACTTGGCTTGTAGTTGTCTCAGGGTCTCCTATAAAAAGGGGCAAGGTTATTCCTGCTCTTAAACTGGGTTACCCTATCCTCCTCCTATCACCTGCTCAGGGGACTTCGAGCTCACTTTAATGTCAAAGTGATTTGATTACCGTTCTAACACCACACTGGTCAATGACGTAATGCATGAACGGGGCTTTTGTTCTAACAACCCCTATCCATGCTGTCCTTTTTGGTCTTTGTCAATGAAAGAGTAATTCGCCTTTCACTCATCTTTTGCTTTGGTCACATTAAACCAAACCAACTTCAACATTTTCAAACCAACCTCAACATTTTCAACATGACATCAGGTATCGCCTTGTCCTTTTTCCCATAGTTTCCATGGACACCAATACACATGGAAACTATCGACCAGACCCAATTTATGTTAAGCATAAACCAATACTTGCTGAAGCATAGATAGACCCCATTCATTTTTAGCATACATCCATCACGACTATGGAAAATTGCTAAGGATGAAAGACCCTCAACCAATGTTATAGAATACACCATTTGGAAAAGGCTGTAACATCTTTTTTTTCTCATCATTTCGACGCATGAACAAACCAATCATCGACCAATCTTCTCAACTAGTCTGAACTACATTGGTCTGAGGCCCTATGACCAGGGCTATGTAGGCAGCACTCAAATAACACATTTTCTGAGGTTAGCTCGACCACCCCCATTTGTTCATCTCTATGATGGACAAACCTTCTCTTCTTTGACTTTTATCACGCCCAACTCTGTTGACTTTGACCAAGACCAATCATTTTCTTCGACCAAGACCAATCATTTTCTTTGACCAAGACCAATCAATTTCTTTGACCCTTCCTCCCTTCTAGGGAGAACTACATTGGCCTGAGGCCCTTCACACAGGGGCTATGTAGACAGCACTCAAATCACATGACGTTTTCTGAGGTTAGCCCGGCCACATCCTTTCGTCCATCCCTCCCCTTGACCAATTACCATTGGAGATCATGCGTATCTCCTTCAACCTTCGACCACTTCCAAGACAATGTTGCCTTGGTTGTTTTTGCGCGTATGCTACCTCACGGCTGGTTAGCAAAATTGTCCGTAGACTATTTTTGACCCTTCGCAAGTATAGGATCGCAAGCCGGTTGATCCCTACTACTTGTGGCCTTTTTGTGTCTCTGGGAGCACTTCCTGAGCATGGGATACCTAGAACACGATGACCATTTGGAGCTTTGGCTTAGATTGAGTGACCCGATCAGTAGATGACTAAATGCTGGGGCCCAGTTACTTCAATTTTGGCACTCCTTGACCCTCACCATGTGACAATTTGACCCGACCCTCCCATGAAGTGGACTACACGCAATCACGACTACTGCAGCATTTTCACTCACTCTCTTCTATTCATTTCTCTATCAAATCGACACTCGATCTTCGGTTCCCTTCTCTCGACTATCACTTTGAGGGGGGAACACCTCATCCTTTTCCTGGGGCAACCAACTCCTATTTTTGTCTTGCAGTTCATCAAGAACAACCAACAAGACAAAAAGGGGCAAATGTAGACACCGCAAACGTGTCTGCACCTTGGTCCTCCCCCTTGTTCGCCTTAAACCCATATCCTAACCCTTGGCCTTCATATGATTAAAATAACTTAAATATTTTAAAGTGGCCCCCTTTCCACCCCACCCTTGCCACCTTGGATCCTCCCTTGAATCCCTCCACCTTCCCCCTAGCATTTATTATGTCAAATCCCCTCATTATCTTCCCCCCATGCCCATTTAAGTGTCTTCATAACCGTTCTTCCCACAACCCCTCACTCAGCGGCGTGCAAGAATGGGCAGAGGCTATTTTTAGCCTCTGTCCCCATTCTGCTACCACCGACATTGGCTACCCTTCGGCTGACGTCGACAGCCTTCATTACCCCTTTCTGCATCCGTTGCAGCCCCTGGACCCTTGAGCTCGCAGACAGAATTCTCTTGGCATTTTGGCATTCGTCTCTTCTCCATCTGGACCTCGTGCAACAGCAGTAACAGGTGCAAAGGCTCTAGATCAGGGATCTCCTCTTGCAACAAGTCTTCTGTGGTTCCAGCAACAGCTCTCCCACTCTCCATTCGGCAAACAAAAAGGTAAGCACAGTCTTTATTTCATTTCATTTCATTTCTTTAGCTTTCAGTTATCTGGTATACCTGCTGTTTCCTGCTCCCTCTATTCTTCCCCTGAGAGGCTGAAAAGCCTTCTCAGGCCCTGTCCTCTGTGCATCTTCCTCTCACACTGTCCCATTTTCTATACAATCCCAGACAACTTCCTCATCCCTCCTGCCAACAAAAGACCCTGCACAAGGCACCCAACCAGAACCAGAGCATTCCTCAGTCCATCCAAATTCATCCCCAAACTCCGTCTCGACCCTGTTCATAAACCGAACCCGTTCACAGTCCAGAAACCAAACCAGACCCGACCACAGGCCACAACCCCGACCGACACCGGTCACTTCCCCAACCGACGTCGGCAGTATAACCGACGTCGGCAGATTAGATAACCGATGCCGGCGACATTTCTGACCTCGGTGACTGTCATCAACCCGACATCTCCTTCAGGTAATCATTTTGTCTTCTCTTTCCTTTCTAATTTGTTTATCACTTTTGTATTCTGGCATTCTGCTTTTCCTTGATCTTTTATCTATTTGTTATCAGTGGGTTGACCTCCCTTGAGGAAGTTTTCACACTTTCGGGAACAAGCTTTCGCTTGGCAACCCACCGCCTATCCATTTAACGTTTTCTTGTCCAAGTTCTTCTTCTTTGCAGGTGTCATTCCTCCACAGCCAAAGAGGGGTGCTCACAAATGTCTGGATTATGGTGCGCGATCCTCATCCAGGTACTTCCCATGCCTTGTCCATTATTCTTTAGTTTCTTCTCTCTCTTAAATCTGAAAAGCAACAAATTAGCGATAGAAACAAGGAACACGAGGGTGCCAAGTGTCACATTCAAAGAACTTGTCAGAGATAAAGTTTGAGCTTATCAAAAGATCAAACGGTGAGCATGTGATCATGCAATGAATATCTAACAAAGTAATTCAACTCAATGAGATTAAGTGCTTGATGTTTAATGACACATAGGTGAGTTAAAGACTGAGCTAATTTGACAAGATCAATAGAGCATATTCATTTTAAAGTCTCAGGAAGCAATCAGATTAGACCAAGTACTCAAGGTTTAACATTATATAGAGGTAATGTTCATGCAAATTTGAAGATCTAATGACACACAAGAGTTCAGATCAAAAGATCTAATAGATGCATTTTAAGGTTGGAAAATTAAAGCCTAAAAGTGTATAAGGATCTAATAGAGTGTGTGAGCCTGTCAGAACTTGATCTAACACTGCATTTTAAAGTTGAGAAAATTGAATGAGGATCATCAGATTATGGCATAAAACTTAAGATCAATGGTCAATATTCAAAGTTTTATTCATCATAATGGTCAAGCAGAGGAACATACAAGGAAGCCATAAAATATTACATAGACAATGCAATAAATTATGATGATTGATAAAATTTATGTAATATGCCATGTGCATCAAAACTAAATCCTAGTATATGCTAAAAATAGTAATGAGACAAAGAATCATGGTGGTGGAGCATGAATTCAAGATGCGATAAACTTGATATTCAAGAAATATGAACCAAGTCTAGAATTGGTGTGATGTGTTAGTAAACAAGTATGAACATAGATAAGATGTGGAAACTTATATCAAATGCTTCATATATGTCATCTAGGATATAGTAAAGTTTGTTGTTGATGTTGTTGATGTTGTTGTTGTTGTTGTTGATATTCAATAAAGTCAAATTAAGAGAGAGAGAGAGAGAGAGGTAGAGAGAAAGATATTGATGAAGTGTGTCTAATTAATATATATAGAGACACAAAGATAGACGAGTAGAGAGGAAGAGAAGAGTAGAGAGAGACGTGTAGAGCATGAGTAGTTACAAAATAAAACTATAATAGAGAATTATAATTAGATTCATTTTTGAATCAAATATTATAATCTAGAGTTGTAGCTCCATTAATCTAATTGATAGGTGCCATCAGAAGAGTTGAGTTGGTGCTTAGTTAGGGAGTCAGTGCTTCCTTAGAGTAGGTGTTCTTAAATTAGGGTATTGGTGTCTCCTTAGGGTTAGCGCATTTAAACATTGTAACTAGTGAGGTTCTTGATTGTGAGGCTGGATTAGAATAGTATATTCTAGTAGCTATTCTCATGGTGGTTTTTTCCATACTGGGTTTTCCTTGGTATATCTAGTGTTATGCATATTTGTGTGTATGTGATCTCTACATATATTTTTAATCTACATTAAAAATATTTAAAAGGACTAAGTTAGTCAATCTATTGATTAACCCCATTTTCAGTAGATAGGTATGTCTTAAAAATTGGTATCAGAGCCTTGGTTCCTTAGAAGAATCTTAATCAGCTCATGTAAATTTTGGATGGTGAACACAAATGACTAGTCAAGAAGGCTCTTCCTAAAACAAAGCATCTCTCTTTGATGGATCAAACTATGCATTTTAGAGTATTAGAATGGAATCATATTTATCTTTATTAGGGTTTGATGTATGGATGCCTATTTTAAATGGATATACAAATCCTATTGATCAGGCTGCCAAGTAGGCATATGAGAGCAACACAAAGGCTAAGAATTTATTCTATGTGGATTGTCTAATTCATAGTTTCTCATAGTGATGCATTGCCAAAATACATAAGATATCTAGAAAAAATTGAAGTGCATTTATGAACGTGATGATAAGGTAAAGCAGGCCAAGCTATAAATATTTAAAGGCAATTTTGAACACCTTAAAATGAATGAAGAAGATAAAATTATAGACTACCTCCTCAGAGTATATGAAATAGTCAATGCAATTAGAGGCCTTGGAGAAGAGATGAAAGATCTGGTCATTGTCAAAAATTTCCTAAGATCTCTGCCATCAAGGTATGACTCAAAAATATCTACAATAGCATAATTAAAAGATCTAGATAAACTCATTATTGATGAGTTGTATGGAACATTCACAGCCTATGAGATGAGAATTAGAGAAATAGATACCTTCAAGAGAGAAGTTGCATTCAAAGCATCCATACTAGTAAAGGTAGAAGCACCTACATCTAGATCAGAGGATATTGATGAAGAAGAAGCCAACTTTATTAGAAGATTAAGAAGAGGGTCTAGAAAGTATAAAGGTAAGTTACCCTTTAAATGCTTTAACTATGGTAAAGTAGGATATTTTTCTGCTAAATTCCCTTATAATAAAAAGGATAACTTTGAGTAAGAAGAGGATAATAAAAAGGTGAAACCCCACTATTACAATAAGAAAAACTTCTTCAAAAATAAGAAAGTCATGTACATAAAATAAGATAGTGATTCATTGGATGACACTGATAGTTCTGATTATGACCATCACTGTGCTTTTATGGCTAAGGAAAAGGAAGTCATATTCATGACATTAGGATTAGCTTTTGTGAATAAATAAGAAGTTGAAGACTCAGATGAAGAAAAGGAAGGAGAAGTGGATCTAAAGTGTGAACTCATATGTGTTCTAGATGAAATTGACAAGCTAAGGAAAGAGAACTCAAAATAGAAGAAGCTTGGATAAAAGGAGATTGAAAAAATGTCTAAAAGTCTTGAAAAATTTGATCAGATGGTGGTTAGCTAAAGACATAAGTTGAAGAGGCCAAAAGAATATAAGATGTAGTGAAACTTGAACTAAAATCTAAATCTAATGAGTGCAAGAAGTTAGAAGCATAAGTAGTGGCTTTGAAAAAATAACTTGAGAAAGCTAAAGAATAATTAGACAAAGGTATGAAGCTAAAAAGAGGTTTAGTAATTCTTGATGAGTTAATTGACTCTAAAAAGCCATCAAAAGAAAGATTTAGTCTTAGTTATGAAAAAGGGAAAAGTCCCATAACCATTACATCTACTAACCTATATGAAAACTTCAAATAAAAAGGATAATTAAGAGCAAAGAAAGAGAAACCTTGCAAGATTACATAGATAGACACAAGCATTATTGATGTGAATAAATTTGAAGGAGAAAAGAAGCCTAAAGAAAGGAAAAAGAGCAATGAGAAAATATCTGCAAACTCAAGGAAGATGCAAAATGCAAAGGTATTTGATGTAGATGGTTTCATAAGGGTGAAAGATTTGAAGAATCCAAAGTTAAGAAGATTTCCTCATCCTACACAAATAAATGCTATGACCGAGTATTCCTCATATTTATATGGTTATTGTTATACCTATAATCATTTTTGTCATAGGAAAAATGGTTGTAGAGTTTTACCTAAAAGGAGAACAAAATTTTTAAAAAGAAACTCATTTTCAAACTTTTTAGATACAAATGTAATATGCTATAATTGCAATAATTTTGGTCACATAGCTAGACAATGTAGAACAAACTTTGTAAGATCAAAAATACAAAGTGAAAAGAAAGGCATGCCTTCCAGTGTAAATAAAGGTTCACAAGTCTCTAAAAAGGGAAAAAATAATCCAAATAAGAAACCCAAGGATGTGTGGAAAGTGAAAGATCAATCTATGATTGTTCAAACTGCATTCCATGCCAAGGAGCACAATTTGTGGGTAATAGATAGTGGTTGCTCAAAACACATGATTGGTGACAAGAGTAAGTTTATCCAACTAATAAAGTACAAGGAAGTATATGTTAGATTGGGAGACAATACTGTAGTAAATATCCAAGGTAAGGGAAGCTTGAACATAGATGGAAAATTTCCTACACATGATGTCCTTTATGTTGAAAGATTGAAACATAATCTACAAAGTGTCATCCAAATGTGTGAAAATGGATATAAGGTCATATTTAATGTATAAGTTTGTAAGATAAGGAGATATATAATATTAGTTATAGAATGGAAAATAACTAAAATCAACATTTATAATCTTATTGAAGTGAATGGTAATATCTGCCTAATAGGAAAGATTGATGAGAGTTGGTTATGGCATAGAATAATTGGTCATGTCAATTTTGATAACCTAGTTAAGGTGATCTCAAATAATTATGTTTTAGATATATGATTAAGATAACCAAACCTACAAACACTAATTTCAAGGAATGTCAGCAAGGCAACCAAACAAGGGTCAGATTTCAAAGAAAGGAGTATGTAACTACAAAGCCTTTAGAATTAGTTCATATTGATCTTTGTGATCCTACTAATATAAGAGGATATAAAGGAGAAATATACTTCATATTTTTAATATATGATTAATCAAAAATGATATAGGTTACCTTTTTGAAGGATAAGTCTCAAGCATTTGAAATATTCAAGATCTTTAGGGCCATGGTAGAGAATGAGATTGGTCAAAAAATGAAATGCTTAAGATATGATAAAGGTGGAGAATTAACCTCAAATGAGTTCATAAAGTACTATGAGAATCATGGAATCAAAATTCATTACTCTTCAGTAAGGACTCCACATCAGAATGGAGTTGTTGAAAGAAAGAAAAGGATAGCCAAGGAGATGGCTAGAATAATGCTAAAAGAGGCCAAGTTACCTGATGGATATTGGAGAGAAGCATTCTAAATAACAATATATATCTTGGATAGAATTCAACTGAGGGTAAATGGTGATAAAACTCCCTATGAACTATGGTATGGAAAACCTGCCTCGGTTAAGTGTTTCAGAGCGTTTGGTAGCAAATGCTACATCAAGAGAAAAGAAGACAAATTGGGAAGCTTTAAATCAAGATGTGATGAAGGAATATTTCTTGGTTATTTCACCCAAAGAAAAACCTACATATGTTACAACAAAAGGCTACAGAATGTTGTAGAGAGCATCAATATCAAGGTTAAAGAAGGCTTGAAACATGTTAAACTTGATAGATAAATCTGTAAAAAATTATCAAATTTTGAAGAAGTAGCTAAAGAAGAGACTAAGGAAATAAATGAAAATCCACCTACAATATTTGTTCAAAAGGATCATTATATAGATCAGATCATTGGTAATAAGAATAAAGGAGTTAAGATAAAGAGAATAATTACAATGAACAAGGAGAAAGTAAATTTTATTCTAATGTTTGAAATTGAGCCTAAGAGCTATGTTAAAGGTAGCAAGGATGAGAATTGGCTAAAATCCATGGAAGAAGAACTGAGCCAAATTGAAAAGGATAAAACTTGGGAATTAATTCTAAGACATTCAAACTAGTTAGAAAATGGGTCTTTACAAATAATCTCAATGAGGATGGAACTGTTATAAGGAATAAGGCAAGATTGGTGTGTAAAGGATATGCACAAGTTGAAGGCATAAATTTTGAGAAAACATTTGATCCATTTTCTAGATTGGAAGCCATAATAATGTTTCTATAATTCTATATTTATAATAATTTTAAAGTCTATCAAATGTATGTTAAGTCTCCTTTCTTGAATGGGAACCTAAAAGAGGAAGTCTACATAGAACAACCTAAAGGTTTTCAGCTATAAGATGAAGAAGATTATGTTTACAAGTTAAATAAAGCTTTGTATAATCTAAAGCAAGCACCTAGAGCATGGTATTCAAAATTACACCATTACTTAAAATAACAAGGATTCAATAAAGGATATGTAGATAGTAATTTGTACTCCAAATCAGAAGGTGAATATATGTTAATTGTTGTTGTATATATAGATGACATCATTTTTGGTGGTAGCAACAATAGAATATGCAAAGAATTTGATACTCAAATACAAAATGAGTTTGAAATGTCTATGCTTGGAAAACTTTCTTTCTTCCTTGGTCTACAGATAACACCAAACTAATGAAGGGATATTTATATCTCAAACCAAGTATGATAAGGAAATGCTCGAGAAGTTTGGAATGGAAGATAACAAACTAGTTAGTACTTCCATGATAAATGGATGTAAGTTGAGTAAAGAGGATGTGTCCCTTGATGTAAACTAGACTATGTATAGATCAATGATAGGTAGCTTGTTATACCTGACTACATCAAGACCTAATATCATACAAGCAGTGTGTATGGTTACAAGATTTCAAGTTGTTCTTAAAGAGTCACATGTCAATGTAGTGAAAATAATCTTCAAATATATCAAGATCACAATTGACTATGGCCTATGGTATCTTAAAATTAAATATTTCATTGTTATAGCATATATAGATGTTGATTGGGCAGGAAGTGTTAATGATAGAATAAGCACTAATGGTGGTGCATTTTTCCTTAGAAATAAACTTGTTTCATGGTTGAACAAAAATCAAGAGTTAGATACTCTTTCTATAGCAGAAGTAGAGTATGTGGTAGTAGCATCATGTTGTACTCAATTCTTGTGGATGAAGCAAACACTCAAATACATCAAGGTATAATACAAATCACCTATCTCTATTATTTTTAACAATTCAAGTGCTATTAGCATATCAAGGAATCCAATGATGCATTACAAAACTAAGAACATATCAATTAAGTATCACTTTTTAAGAGAAAAGGTTGCAGATCAAGAGGCCACAGTAGAGTATGTGCCAACTTAGGATAAATTTGTAGAAATATTCACCAAACCTCTTCCTAAGGAATAATTAGAGTATCTAGGATAGAAGTTTGGAGTGGTGGCTCTTACATCACATTACTAGATCCTAGTGATAAAGAATGAGTTTAGGGGGAGTATCACAAAAGTATTTTTAATCCCTATAAGATGAGAGAAAAGGCAACTTAGGTATGCATATTTTTGAAATTTTTTAATGATTTGATGGTTTTAGATTCTTGAACAAACTCCTTTATCTGATAAATGGGGAGAAAATTTTGGACAAACTATGAGAAAGTTGGAGTCCCTTTGTCATTGATGTCAAAGGGGGAAAAAAAGTGAAAATTCTCTCTATAAAAGTTTGAAATATTAGAGCATGTGTCCAAGTTGAGTTTAGGCAAATGTTCTATTGCCTAAGGGGGAGAAATTTTGGCATGAACAATTTCAGCTCAAGTTCATCATAAGCCAATGCAAGCAATAACATAGGAGTAGAGTATTATAATATTAGAGAATTTATTTTTCCATAAATTATAAAGGGGGAGATTGTTGGCCATATGATTTTCATTTATGTCAAAAGGTGCATTATGGATGTCATTGATGTCAAAGGATCAGGCAGGATTGATGGAGAGAAGAGCATGTTTTAAAGTTGAATAGTGAAAAGTTGTCATGCTTTTATAGATACCATTTTTGGACCACCTAAAGAGAAATTAATAGAAGATTTATTATGGTTTCTTTAAGAGCATCTTAAATATATGGTCTATAGGTTCAGTGGAGAAAAAATGAACTTAGAATTGATTTATCTTTGCTCTTAAACATTACAGGGTTTTTCAATTAAACCCTAAGGATTTAAGCCATGGCATTCACAAGCATGTTCTATTTTAATATTGACTGGATATAGGTAAGAACCGATTACTTAAGTTATACTTTAAGTCCTTATTTTATGTAATTATAAATTCATCATGTCCATAAATCAATCCTAGATTGGATGGGATAGAGCAAACCTACACTTTTGATTGGGGAGCATATAATTGTTAAGTAGTAGCATGACCAATGTGAGGATCTGCTAGACCCAATTAGGGGATCACTTATCACAACACACCATGTGAATTAGGGTTATAAATCCTACCATCTAACACAATTTCATAAAAACCTTAAAAGAGTCCTATGATTTAATATTTCACCAATCTAACAACAAGAAAAGTAAATCTAATCTAGTGCACACCAAAGCTTGTGGCACAAAGTGGGGGTTAGTAAAGTAAAGCAATAAAAACATGCATAGGGAACTTCAAATAAACTAAGTATGAGTAACACCCTAATACATAAAATATGAAGAGTATTATTTGAGCCAACACTTATGCTACTTCTATCTACTAAAAGAGAGGAGAAAAAAGTTAGAATATACTTACCTGAATGTGAACCCATCGAGACTCTATCTCTCCCTTGTCCAAAGGGGATTTTCATGAGGTTGTTGTGGTTTGTAACGATCAATTTGCTAGGCCAAAGCATCCAAGACCTATCCATAAGGCTAGATTATCCAAAATAATAAACCTAAGCTAAGTCTCCTTAAGTAGAATGGTGGAAGAGCAGATTGAGAAGAAGCACGAGCAAATAATAATTCTTGATTGCATATCTTAATAATGATCAAAATGAACTTGTATTTATAAGTGTAACTTACCCTAAAATCATTTAGATATATCAGTTGTGCTAGGTCCACCCGATCGACCTAGCATCTTTTCAAGCTAACTCATTAGGTTTGTGCTAGGTCAGTTGGAAGGCTAACAAACCAAAAGAGAGAAAAGGGTTCCTAAACTATACTAGGTCAACCAGGTCAACCTAGTATGCTAAATAGGTCAAAAGGGTTCTAAACAAGGAAATGAAGGATGAAATTATGAAAAAGAATAGAAGATTGTGCAAGGGAGGAGAAATAGCTTAGGGAAAGGTTTTAGGAACTACTTGGATTGGTAATAATATGGAAAAAAGGGACAACAATCTTATGAAGCACCAAATGTCTACCCACCCCTTTCCTAATACACCCCTTAGGGTGTGCACTCAAAGAGATTGGGTCTCGATGGGTTCCTAAAAGATGTAAAGCATCAGTAATCAATAAAAGCTAAAAATATTATGTGTATACATATGCCCCACTCAAAGCTCATCATGTGTCACTAAGGTGTAGCAGGGGATGGTGCTTTGAGTAAGAACATAAGGACACATACAATGTTGATGTTAAAAAAAAGTTGTAGTATTTTAAAAGCATAAAATAACTAAAAGTAAATGACTAAAAGGGAAATTAATCTAAAAAGTAAATAACTAAAAAATAAATGCAATGTGTACCTTGACTTACCTTTGTCATAGGATGGTTGTCTATTGTGTTGTTAGTTTTGATTATGTAGGGCACAATGACAACTTTTGACAAATTCAAGAATATAAAACTAAAGAGCAAAAACAAACAAACACAAGAAAACCCAAGATAGCTAGTGCTATGAGGATAGGATGTACTTGGTAAATTTGGCAAGCTAAGGTGATAGGTGATATGTTAGACCAAATGACCAAGTCAAAAAACAAGAGTAAATCTGGTAACCAAAAATCCAAGGCTACTAAAGACCAAAAAATTCAAACAAGCTATCCTAAAGTAAGAAAGGCAAACTCACCAAATCGAACCAAGGATACATGTCAAACAAGATGAAAAAATAAAAATAAAATAAAATGGGAATAAAATTAACTGTAAAGATAAAATGGTAAAACAACATTGATGAGTGAGTAGTAGCAATACACATATCAATAATCAATGGAAAAAGGATGCATAAAAGGGAAAAACATTGATGAGTGAGCAATAACAATCCACATCTCACTCACTAATGGAAAAAAGGTACGAACCCAGGTGTCTGTAACAACAAGACAATGAAATTAGGATAAATGGTACAAGGAAAGTAAAGTAAGTCTAGTAAATGAAAAATTATGAAAAGAAAATGATCCAAAGTGGCTCAAACATGTTATTTCACTCTAAAGATAGATAAAACTGAAACAAAGTAGTGCTAGCATGTTTTTAAGAGGTGAAGAAGTAAATTAAAGAAGAGGGAAAGCAGATTTGGAATCACAATTCATCTATCAAGGGGGGTAAATGAAATGGGTGGAGAGAAGAATGAAGTAAAAAACCAAGGGAGAGAAAACTCTTTATCAATGTCAAGACATTCAAATTAGGTTTGTCAAATCAAGAGGACTTTCGACCCTAAGGACTATGAAGAACTCTTAGCCACACAAGTCTTGGGTAAACAAATGAAGTATATATATCATCCCATGAAGTCTATATGCATGAAAATTAAAATGGACCTAGCTCTCCATGACATGTTCCCCACTCTTCAAGTCCCCTTATAGAGCCATGAATCTACTGCAAAGATTGGGTACTTACATGAGAAAGTAGGTAGCACCATAACAAAAAAATTGAAATCTCCTATTCCAATAAATTGGCCTACTACACCCTAAAGGACTTCAGATCTATGTGAAGTTGTCTATGGAGTTTGAGATTTGATTAGAGATAGGAGATGTGCTTATAATCATTTCTTTTGGTGTGAATTTGATTTTTGAGATTGTATGTTGCCTTTTATATCATTTCCTTTTGTTTAAATGATTTGGATTTTAACTTTCTTCTGATGGGTTTTTCTATTCATCCTCCATACAGATTTGGAAAGCCAAACATGGGTGATAAAGATGACTTTCATTTGAAAAATTGGGACAAGGTAGCTAAGAGAAAGAAACTTCAAAGAGCATGGGGTCTAGGAGTCTCATAAATCTAGGTAAAATAAAAGTGCTATCTTGACCTTGACCTTGTTTTATCTAATGAGGAGATGAAAGAAAGGGAAAATCAAGAGGAATGACACATGGAACAATTTAAATTTATTCAAATTGCAAAAAAATTGGCAAAGATAAAAAAGGGATACAATGATAGTAAAGTGTGATTCCTTATCATAAGAATGAGGTAAATGGAGGAAAACATGCTAACATAGATTGTTGTACAAATTTTATCTAGCAAAAGAAACAAAATCAAAAGTTGAGAACAAGGATCAAGAACATGAAAA
This sequence comes from Torreya grandis, assembly GCA_037957365.1. Lineage (NCBI taxonomy): Eukaryota > Viridiplantae > Streptophyta > Pinopsida > Cupressales > Taxaceae > Torreya > Torreya grandis. The sequence continues at coordinate 2,200,769 of JARHVA010000258.1, forward strand.
GAATGGTAATTTTATGAGGAGGGTCAGGTCTTATCCATGATCTTACAAAGCAACTCATAAAATAGAAACCCATGAGGGTACTAATAAGCAAGAGAAATTCAAAGTGAGGGAAAGCAACTCACAAAAGAAAAACCCAAAGGATGCCAAAATAGCATTGGCAAGTAGAAACAAGAGAAATAAATGATTAAAAGATGCTTTTTTGTGAGGGATGTTGGGTCTTATCCATGGTCTTACAAAAAAACTTACAAAATAAATACCGAAGGGGTGAAAAAAACAAGAAAAAATGCAAGAAGATAAGGAAGACTACGGTACATCAAGAAACCAAAAAAACAAAAAGGAAAGACTAAAGGTTTGTGAAAAGAGGGAACTATTGCAAAGGGAGAGACTCATTCTTAAGTTACATGCAAAAATATGTTAGAAAAATATAGATATAAAATATGACAAGAAGGAAATGTTTAGGTGAAGTACTTTTTAAGGAATTGAGCATTGGTGGGTTCTTTGAAAACATGGCCTTCATTAGTTTGAAGATGATAAGTGTTTGGACCAACAATGTCTTTGACTAAATATGGGCCTCACCATTTCTGGGCATATTTTTCTTCTTTATCATGGGTGTAATCTAATTTAAGGACAAGATCACCAACATTAAAAGTATGAATTTTAACACATTTATTATGTTTTTTGGAAATGTGAGCCTTGTATTAGTGGTTATGTTGTAATGCAGAAAGATGACGTTCATCAAAAAGATCAAGGGCATGAAATCAAGCTTCACATAATTATTCATTGGGAATAATGCCATGAATATATATACAAAGAGAGGGAAGCTCAACTTCTAATGGAAGTACTGACTCGGAACCATAGACTAACAAATATGGAGTTGCCTTAATGGCAATACGTATGCTAGTCTGATAGGCCCAAAGTGTAGGGTAAAGATGAATATGCCAATCTATGTGGATTTCATGAATTATCTTTTGAAGAATTTTTTTGATAATTTTATCAGTGGCCTCAACTTGACCATTTCATTGTGGATGGCAAGGCATGGAAAACTAGTGATTGATATTAAATTTGGTACAAAATTGTTTAACATGTTTATTTTTGAAATTACTACCATTACAAAAAATGATGGTATGGGGAATGCTAAAATGGTAAATAATTTGATTAAGAATGAACATATAAATGGTAGGACTAGTAACATTAATAAGGGGCATAGCTTCTACAAATTTGGTAAAGTACCTGTTAGTGGTGATGATAAAAATATGCCCATCTTGGGAGTAAGGAAGTTTACCAATGAGATCAAATCCCCATGTGAAAAATTGTCAAGGAGATTTGATAGTTTAAATCTCAATAGGAGGTGAATGGATAAGATCATTATGAAGCTAACAAGGAGTACACTTTTTAACATATTCAATTACATCCTTTTCAAGAGTAAATTGAAAGTAACCCATATGTAGGCATTTGTGTGTTATAGCATGTCTACTATAATAACCACCAAAAATGCCCTCATGTGCTTGTTCAAGAAGAGGAGGGGCCTCATCTTGTATAACACAACAGAGCAAGGTACCTTTGTCATTATGATAGTAAAGGATGTTATGTCAAAATACATACTTTAAATCTTGTTTATAAATGCACATATTTTCATGAGAATCTAGATTAGGAGGATAAGTTTGATGTTCTAAGTATTGAATGATATATTGGTACCAAGGGTTTTGTTGAATAGTCACAGCCTTAATGTGATAGATAAGTGAATCAGGTGGTTGGATAGATGATGAAGATTTTTCGATGTGTATAATAATAGATCAATGAGAACTTGATGATGATGAAATAGAGAAGCTAAAGAAGCAAGAGAATCAGTAATAAAATTTTGATCTCGAGGAATATGCTCAATAGTGAAAGAGATAAAGTCCTTAGAAAGAGTGGTTATATGTTGATGATAGGTAATAAGGTTCTCACTTTTATTTTGATAATCACCCTTAACTTGACAAATGAGATGATAATATCCTAAAGCATGAAGATATTGGATGTCTAGATCAAGAGCAGCTCTCATGCCTAAGATAAGAGCTTTGTATATAGACATATTATTGGTGACATAAAAAGTGAGACAAAAGGCTAAAGGAATGATCTTACCAAGAGGACCAGTGAGAATGCAACCTACCCCAACTCATTGAAGGTATTTAACAACATCAAATTGGAGGGTCTAAGTATCCTCATGCAAGTCAACAATAATTTCAGGTAGCTCCTCAATAACTACCTTTGGTTTAGTAGTACCGAAGGGAGGGGAAGATTCTTCAAGATCATTGGCTTCAAGATCAGTAATAAGGATATAAAAATAGTCTTTAAAGGATATAACTTGATTAAGATCTTCAATGAAAAGGATATTATCATTAAGGAGATCATCTTGAAGTGAAGAAGTGGTTGGAATGAGAGTTGTGGCAAGTTGGTCAGCTATGACTTACCCTTCAACAAATTTTTGTGTGATGATGCAGAGATTGAATTCCATAAGTAAGACCATCCATTTTCCAATTCTATCTCCTGGAAGAAAGGGTTTGGGTAAGAAATAACTAAGGGGGTCATAATGAATGATGACATAAGTAGTTTGGTATAACATATAATGACAAATTGTTTTAGCTATAAAATAGTTAGCAAGGTGTAGACACCTAAAACTGACCACCGATAACCTCCAACTAGGGTTTTGACCAATTTCTACCCAAAATGCATAATTTGCCCTAAAAACACTAAAACATGCTAAATGATGTGAAACTAATATATTCAAGTGCCAATTTTGGCTATGGTATCACTAAATGGGGTAATATAATTTATGGGCCAACTAACGTTGATCAGTTCATTTCAAATCAAAATGTCAAATTTGTACCCACATGCTCTGGACTACTCTTTCTTATTAAATCATTTGCACAAGACTTTTGCCTTTGTTATTTTTTGTTGGTAACATCCTAAATGAGAATATGGTTCCAATGCATCTAACGTGGACTTTCAATTCTAATCCAGTCAAATTTAGGACCAATAACAGGGCATTCTAATCAATTTGACTAATTTGTGCATAAAGTGCTTAATCATGCTTAAGAGCTAACTAACCTAAATCAAGGCCTAATTAATAAATCCATGCAAACTTGTTGAATAATTTGTTTTGAAAATAAATATTGAATATCTGCAGCATCAAGTGACCTCATTTCTTGGGAAGACATCCCTAGGCCATAAATGCCACAAATATTAGGATTCATGCCCTCCATGCCTCATTAATGCCTTCCATGATGCACGCCATGCCTGTTAATTACCCCTTCTTCCAATGTCATGATGAGGATAAGTACAAATTTTAATTTGAAAATTGAATTAATTCTCAACCACACATCTCAATCTTGAGATGAACGGTTGAGGTTGATTCTGATCAAATCCAAAAATCTATAAATAGGAGGCCTCACAACATCATTTTTAAGATTAATTAGTGCAAAGTTATAATGCATGATTGGTTCCAAACAACTTCATCAAACTAGTGTTATATTACCAAATTGATTCCAAGCCAAGCCAAGCTACAAGCCAAAGGTGCAAATAGGAGATGAAGGTAACCACACTCCATTGAAGAAGACTTCTTGAAGCACAAGCTGAGCAAGCCACCATTACAAAGGCATTTGGAGCATCCAAGGAAAGTGAAATAAATTCTTGTGTTTTCATTCCTTGCTTTTTAATTGTGCTAGTCATTTAATTTTATTAACTAAGTTCTCCCTAGTGTCTAGGCCTAGAGATGTTATGCTATTACTGTGTTTCTTTCACTTTGTTTTCATTTTGGAACTAACACCATATTAACCATCCTCTCTTGAGTCAAATTTCTAGATCACACAAGGCAATCACGCTCAACATTGGTATAATGTGTCTCATAATCAATAAGGCCTCAACTAATGTATTAAATAGCATACTTTATTCCTATATCATCTTGTTGGGCAAGCATTGCCCTAACTAAAATAGGTGTGGAAGAAGTATATATAATTAATGGTTTATCATTGGAATGTGGAGAAAGTGTAGGTGGATGAAGTAATGATTCTTTCATATTATTGAAGGCCTTTTGACATGGATCCATCTAATCAAGAGTTGTACCTTTCTTAAGAATGGAATTGATGGAGTGAATTCAATAAGCCAATTTGACGACAAATCATTGAATTGCCCCAAGTTTTCCTAAATAAGTATGAATATCAAGAATAGATCAAGGAATGGGCATGTTAACAATAACACTAATTTTGGTTGGGTCAACACCGATGCCATAGAGAGAGATTAAGAATCCTAACAATTTTATGGATGTGACTCCAAAAACACATTTGAAAGTAATAATTCTAACTTTATATTTAAGGAGATGATCAAATATGATAGCAAGATCGGAAAGATGGTTCTTATGATGTTTGGATTTAGCAATTAGATCATCCACATAAGTTTCAACAATTTTATGGATAAGATCATGAAAGATGTGAGTCATAAAATGTTGGTAGGTAGCTCTGACATTTTTAATTCTGAAGGGCATTTTGACATAATAATAGGTGCCCCATTCCATGGTGAAAGTAGTCTTATGTTGGTCTTCAGAGGTGATGTGAATATGATTGTATCTCAAGAAGCCATCTATAAGAGATAACATTTCATAACTAGCCATGGAATTGGTGATGGCATCTATTGAAGGTAAGGGGAAGTTGTCCTTAGGACAAGTAAGATTAAGGTTTTAGAAATCAATACAAATTCAGATGACCATAGTGACCTTATTTCAAATGGGAAAAATGTTAGAAACCCATTCAAAATAATCCACTAGTTTAATGAATTTATCATCTAGTAGTTTAATTATTTCCTTATGACATAGATTAGTGACTTCATATGGTAATTTTCATTGCTTTTGATGCATGGGTTTAATGTTAGGATAAGTGATGATGTTATGAACCATAATACTAGGGTCAATGTTAGGCATGTCTTGGTTGGACCAAGTGAATGATTCTTGATATTTATCAAATAATAAGTTAAAGTTGTCATGCTCAAATGATGAGAGTTCTCGAGAAATCATGATTGGTCAATGAGAATATGGGTACCATATTCTATATGAGTTATTTCTTTGATAAGCATGGCATTACCATCTTGAAAATGGTAAGGTGAGTTAGGCAAGGCTAAAATAAGATTTGTTTTCGGATCAATGCTAGCAACTAAATTATTAAAGCAAGGAGTTTTATTCTTAAAATTTTCAAGTTTATGATGCTATCAAGGAAGTCAAGGTTCCTAAGCATGAAGTAACTCAAGAATAGCTTCATCACTAGGCAAGGTAGGAAGAGGACCATAATATTAAACATCTACTTCAAGGTCTAGAAGTTTATTTCCATGGCAATCATATTCAAAATGAATTTGACAGACATCACTTATTTTGGCATCTAGTATAATTTTAGAAGTAGATGAATAGGATGGATTTGAAGAGATGGGAATGTTGATAGATTCAATGATGGGAGAAGAATCTAAATAAATCATAGGATGCATATGAGGTAGATAATATGTAGGACCATCTGTAGGTTTGAAAGGTGTAATTTGTTTTACCACCCAAGGAGTATCGATAAGTGGAGAATTGGCGGGAGGTACATGACCCTCAGGATCTAAGTCATGATGTTTAGATATGGTATGTACATACTGATTGTAGGCATGAATTTGGGCTAAAATATTTTGATAGTATTGGACATCCAAGTCTCTAGAGTGAGCTTGGGCCATGATATAGTTGTCATCATATGTTGGAGAAATCATACATGCTTGAGAATCAAGGGGAGTTTTAGAAGATGAAATCCCAATGTTACTAAACGTATGAGAGGACATGGTGAGAGGATATTGGAATAATTTAGCCACTCCAAATATTCAAGTAAATATGTCTCTTAAGCATTATATGGAGGGGGAAAATTAGTAATCTCATCCATGATTAGAATAGTATGATATCTGGATAAGAGATAAGAAAGAAGCCAATCTGTAATATATGGAGGTAGCTTCTTAGTATTGCAAGTGTGCTATAACTCATTGGGCTCATCATCATCAAAATCTATAAGATTAAATTGAAGATCGGGATTCATGTTGATGAACTCAGGTAAAGGAGCATTATTAATTTTTAAAATTGTAAGAATTTGATATTGAGGCTTAGGATTGGGAAGCTGGATGTTCCATGGGTCGGGATCATCTTTATGTTTGTAACATTTATTGTTATGTAATAATTTAATACACTGACTATCAGAAGAGGTTATGGCCCTCATCTGATGAGTCCATGGATGACCAAGAAGAATGTTATAAGATAAAAGAAGATCAAGGACCATAAGCTTGATTCTAACAGTCTTAGATCTAATCGTCAATGGAAGCTAAATATAGCCAAGTGGCTTTTGATTATTCTTATCAAAGCCATGATAAGTAAGATGGGTTTGTTTAAGATGATCTTTGTTATAACCAAGTTGTTGAATGAGCCATAAGGATGTGACATTAATACTAGAAACTTCATCAACTATAACATTTTGGATAAGATTGGTATTAATGGTTACTTTGATAAAGTGAAGCATATCATCAAAATGAAAAAGAATTTCATCATTTTGATCATGTCTTCTTCAAGAAATTAAATGGAAGGCTTGGAAGAATGACACATAGTTTCAATGGTACTGACATTAGTTGGTTGAGAATTGATAGAAGGTGTTTCTTCATCTATGCAAGATGGATCTTCAATTTCTTGAAGTTGTTGCATAAGAAATATATAATGATAGGGTGAAGTGAAAACCAATTCCATAAGAGGAATTTCACAATGCATAGAGTTGAGTTATTCAAGAAAATTACAATGTGATTTATAAGAACCAACATAATCTTTAGAAGGCAAATTAGATTGAGGAGGTATATATGTGCTGGGAGGATCATAAGGAGGAAGTTGTTCCTTAGGTGCTTCTAAATCATCACGAGTGGTAGTGGTATCTTTAAGAAATTTTTCTTCTAAATATGGTTTCTTAAGCTTGGTAACAAGGTCTTTGTGATTTGGTTTATGATGATAATTAACCTTAACAGCATTGACATATTAAGAGTTTTTATAATATAGGTCACAATTGACATTGATGGCACAACATCCTTGACATTTTATTGATTATTGTTTTAAGAATATTTTTTATTATTAGAAGTAGAAGCTTAATATGTTTATCATTTTTGAGATGCAACAACATACTCTTGATGATGAAGATTGATCATAGCGTCATGGTTGAATGAGTCACCAAGAATATAAAAAATGATAGACCTAGTGATCCCTCTAAAAGATTCATGAGAATGCCCAATGTCGGCATGGAACCAACAAAATAGATTGGGATCATACCACTCATTGGGATAAATTAAAGGTTTTGAGGGAAATAAAAATTGTTTCATTTATTGAACCGAAAGAGGTGTGTGAGATGGTAAAAGAACATCAGATTTGGCAACTCCAAGTTTGGTTTGGGGAGTATTACTAGTAATAGTATTAGATGTTTGAAAAGATCCTTTAAGAAGTTTACGATTGGGTTAGAATTGATTCATAAGAAAGTATTAATGCTTAGCTTGGTCAAGAGCTTCATTAAGATTTTGAGGAGTGAAGGTTCAAACCTTGTATTGAAGAGTGGGAATCAAAGCAGTAATAAAGAGTTTGAATAAATTATCATTAGTCATATTTTGATTGGCTTTATGAGCTAAAGATTCCCATATTTTTGTAAATTCATGATATGATTCATTAGGACATTGTTTAGCATTTATGAAGTAACTAAGATAAATTTTAAGATCATTATGTTGAAACTCTTTAACCAAAGGATTGACCAAATCCTCAAGTTACTAGATAAAATGTTGAGGAAGTTAATTATACCATTTTAATACATCACCAGTGAAAGTTTTGATTGATAGTTTAGTTGTGTAAAATGTATTAGTTTGGATCCACTCTTTGTAAAGGTTACCAAAGGCTTTGAAGAATAAAGTAGGGTCTTTAGTCCCATCATATTTGATAGTTGGAGTTATGCTACCAATATCAATGGATACAATGAAGGGAGATAAAGGCTCATTTTGAATGGTTTGAAGCATCTTTTTATTCATTATAGGTTGAGGAATAACATTACCTAAGGCATCCCAAAGAGGTGGAGGAATATAATTAGGATTAGCTTGAGGATGAATAGTTGGAGGTTGATTAGTCACATTGAGTAAATGTTGTTGAAGTTGCACCATTTGGTTGGTATTAGAATTTTGCATGATGTTCATTTGTTGAATAACTTAAGCTAAGAGTTGGGTTATATTGGGAGGTGAGTTAGTGTTGGTTGGAGCACTCCCTGAATTAGTATTAGGGGGAGGATTATTAGTTAGATTGTTAAATAGATTTGTATCATCACTCCTACATTGGTTTGGAGATTTTGAGAAGTGTCTTGATAAGTAAGGAAAGGATTAGATCCATCAACTTCATCTTGAGGTATTATTTTAACCTTGTTATAGTTCATACATGAAGGAAGAGAAGTGCCCCAAGAGTGATGGTTCTCTTGAGAGGAAAAGAGAGGGAGGAATGAACATCCCATATAGTATCTAAATGGATTTAGGTTGTCCAAAAATATTCTAATAGGAGACCTAATTATGACTGAAGAGAGATGAACAAGATGAAAAATTAGAGAAATGGGAAATGAGATTTAAAAATAGGAAAAGAAAAAAATAGTACTAGGTCGACTAGATCAACCTAGTGCAGGAAATAGGGCCTGCAGACTATACTAGGTCAACTAGGTTGATCTAGTACAGTGTATAGAATCTATAAAAATTACAAGGTTGACCAAGTTAACCTATAGTGAACAAGAAAGAGGAAAATATTGATAACAAGCTTGGAAATGAAAAAAGACAATTTTTAGCTAATCTACAAAATTAAGTGTAGAAAGGAAACACACAATCAATTGAATTGATGTTGACCAATCCAATTAATTCACACAAAGCAAAATCTTGCACTAACACTGGACAATGCAAGATATCACACACACAATTGATCAAAGAAAATCAAACAACTTGAAAGTAAAGCTAGCTACTTGGTAAACCTAGAATGTTGATTAGATTGTTAAGAATGATTTGAAATGTGAAGGGAGATTGGTTATAAGCAAGGTACTAGATAGAAATCTATGGATAATTTTAAGTAAATTTAGGATGAAATGGACTATAGTAGAAATGATATAGGCTTGGTATTGGGGCCTACCCCCTCACTCCACACACCATAGTAATAAGGGTAATGGGTGATTAACCAAAATATACCATTAACCATGCTTTATACTTGACTAGAGCATCAAGTCAGCTTTCCCCTTGGTGATGAAATTCAAGTAGGTAAACTTAGATAGTCAAATTTTTTAATTATTGTTGATGTTTATGTGTTTTTTCCATGTGTGAAAAATAATAAAAATATTACAACTAAGCAATTAATTAAAAATACCTTAATTAGACTATGTGAACTATTATAAGCATCCAAACAACTTAGAAGAAAGATGTGATTAACATATATGGTTAATTATAACTTTGAAATAAGGTATATTTGAGAAACTATATAGACAATCATATATAATAGGGTCAATATGATTGAACTTTCACTATGAAATCAAAGTCTGAAAGTGAACTAGGTCAGTCAGATCGACCTAGTTATTTTAGAAAACATATAACTAGGTCCACAGGGTCAACCTAGTTTACAGTGCAGAGGTAGTTTTGAAGATTGAAAATTATGAAAGGAAAGTATAAAAAAATAAAGATACATAAGAATAAAAATTGAATTGAATGGTTTAGAAATGAAAAGGATAATATTATTGATCAAGAACCTTGGAGAAAACTGGCAAAACCCTATAAACTATGTCAAGTTGGTCAATCAAACTATACAGGAACCTACTAAAAAAGGGATAAAAATGCACTAAGTCAACCTGGTCGACCTAGTAGGTTGGACTAGAAGTCTAAAAACTTGAAAAACTTGTACTAGGTTAAGCTGTTAGATCTAGTTGTTTGAACATAAATTTGAAAGTTTTGTAAACCTATATTGGGTCAAGTTCGTCGAGCTAGTTACTTATTCCTACAAACTTACGCACAAAGATAAATAAACTAGGTCGACAAGGTTGATCTAACATAGTAAATATCTGATAAAAATAATAATGAATATAAATGAAATAAGTGAAAGAAATCTTCCAAGGATTTGATTCACATCAGGTTCACCAAAATGTATGTAATCAAAAATTCATCATGTCCATAAATCAATTCTAGATCGAATGGGATAGATCACACCTACACTTTTGAGTGGGGATCATATAATTTTTAAACAAGAACATGACCAATATGACGATCTACTAGACTTGATTAGGGGATCACTTATCACAACACACCATGTGAGGTAGGGTTATAAATCCTGCAATCTAACATAATCACAAAACAACCCTAAAAGAGTCTTATGATTTAATATTTCACTAATTTAATAACAAGAAAAGTAAACCTAATCTAGTGCATACCAAAACTTGTGGCATAGAGTGCTTGTTATTAAAGAAAAGCAATCAAAACATGTGTAGGGAACTTCAAATAAATTAAGTATGAGTAACACCCTAATACATAGAATATTAATAGTAATATTATTTAAGCCAACACATATGCTAATTCTATCTACTAAAAGAGAGGAGAACAAAGTTAGAATATACTTACATAAATGTGAACCCATCGAGACTCAATCTTTCCTTTCGCCAAAGGGGCTTTGCAAGAGGTTGTTTTGGTTTGTAAGGATCACTTTATGATTCCAAATCATCCAAGACCTATTCACAAGACTATATTCTTCAAAATAAGAAACCTAAGCTAAGTCTCCTCAAGTAGAATAGTGGAAGAGCATATTGTAAAAAATCATGAGTGAATAATAAATCTCGATTGAATATCTTAATAATGACTAAAATGACATTGTATTTATAGGCAAAACTTACCCTAAAATCATTCAAATATGTTGGACATTTTAGGTCAACCCGATCGACCTAGCACATTTTCGGGTTAACTCACTAGGTTTGTGTTAGGTCGGTCAGAAGGCTAACAAACTAAAGGAGAGAAAAGGGTCCCTAAATTATATTAGGTTGACCAAGTCAACCTAGTAAGTTGAACATGTCAAAGGGGTGCCAAGCAAGGAAATGAAGGATGAAAATAAGAAAAAGATTAGAATATTATGCAAGAAAGGAAAAACATCTTAAAAAAAGGTTTTATGAACTAATTGGATTGGTAATAATATGTCAAAAAGGCACAATATCTTGTGAATCACTAAAGGTCTATCCACCCCTTTCCTATTACACCCTTTAGGGTGTGCACTTAGAAAGATTGAGTCTTGATGGGTTTTTTCAAGATGTAAAGCATTGATAATCAATAAAAGTTAAAAATATTATGTGTATACACTTGTCATCATTGTGTAACTAGTCCCTTCAACCTAGCAATTACTAACTCAAGAAATATTCTAAGACTTTATATTTCCTAAGTCCTTCACTTAATATTTGTCCCATCTTGATCAATGGTTAGTTCTTAATCATACATTGAATATCCAACAAAGCATAGCAAAGTCAATTGTCAAAGGCACCTCTAAGTAAATGTGCTAGTGATAAGTGTCACAATCATGGAGCTTACACAATAAATCTATAGAGTGATTTAAAATCAAATAGTCAAGGATTAACCTAAGGATGCCAAGTGTCTCAATAGAAAGAAATAACAGTAAAGGTGTAAAAGGCATGTGAGGATGCTAAATGTCTCAATATCAAGAACTGGTAGCAAAGGTGCAGAAGGCATATTAGGGTGCCAAGTGTCACATTCAAGGAGCTTATCATAGATAAAGTTTGATCTTTTTAGAATATCAAATAGTGAGCATGTGATCATTTAATGAAGATCTAATGGATCAAGTGAACTCAATGAGATCAAGTACTTGATTTTTAATGACATAGAGGTGAGTTAAAGACCGAGCTATTTTGATGAGATTGACAAAGCATATTCATTCTAAAGTATCATAAAGCAACAAAATTAGACCAAGCACTTGAGGTTTAATGTTAGACAGAGGTAAATCTCATACAACTTTGAAGATCTGATGGCACATAAAAGCTCAGATAAAAATATCTAATGGATGTTTTCTAAAGTTGGAATATTAAATCCTAGAAGCGTACAAGGATCTAATGGAGCACATGAGCTTGTCATAACTTGATCTAACAGATGCATTTTAAAGTTGAGAAAATTGAATTAGAATCATCAAATTATGGTGTAAAATTAAGATCAATGGTCAGTATTTAAATATGTGTTCATCACAATGGTCAAGCAAAGGAACATGTAGGTAAGCCATAAAATATGACATAGACAAAAAAATATATTATGATGATTGATCAAATTTGTGTAATATGACATGTGCATTAGAACTAGAGCTTATTATATGCTAAAAATAGTAATGAGACCAAGAATCATGATAGAAGAGCATGAATTCAAGATGTGGGAAACTTGTTGTTCAAGAAATATGAACCAAGTCCAGAATTGGTGTGATGTGTTAGTCAACAAGTATGAACATAGAGAAGATGAAAAAACCTAGATCAAACGCTTATATATATGTCATATATGATACAGTAAATTTTGATGCTATTGTTGTTGTTTTTACTAAACAAATTCAAATTAAGAGAGAGAGACATAGAGTAAGAGATTGATGAAGTGTATCTAATAGAGAGATATAGAGACAAAGAGATAGAGGGGCAGAGAGGAAGAGAGGAGAAGAGAGAGAGATGTGCAGAGCATGAGCAGTTATAGACCAAACTTATAATAGAGTGTAAGAATTAGATTCATTTATGAATCAAATATTGTAATTTGGAGTTGTAGCTATGTTAATCTGATTGGTAGGTGTTAATAAAAGAGCTGAGTTGGTACTCAGTTAGGGAGTCAATGTTTCTTTAGAGTAGGTTCTCTCAAATTAGGGGATTGGTGTGTCCTTAGGGTCGATTCCCTTAATCATTGTAACCAATGAGGTTATTAATTATGAGTCTAGATTAGAATGGTAGATTCTAACAGCTATTCTCATGGTGCTTTTTCTCATATTGGGTTTTCCATGGTATATCTAGTGTTATGCATATTTGTGAGTATGTGATCTCAACATATATTTTTATTTTGTATTAAAAGTTTTAAAAAGGACTAAGTTAGTCAATCTACTAATTCACACCCTCTCTTAGTAAATAGTTATGCTTCAACATATGCTTTAAATGTACAACATTTTTCCATTGTGATATACATTCAATTTGTTCTTTTAAAATATATGGTGCTCATTATTCTAATGCAAAGGAGAACGTGCAGTGTTTTGGTGTAAAAAAAAGTCTTTGATTCACCTTGATTAATTTTTATTTACTTGTGTATAGAGCTATGATTTCCTGATTGTGATTTTGATCTCTAAATTTTGTGATCCTACACTTTTGCACTCAATTTTAGAATTCTTCAAAATGAAGGTTTGTAGGTTTATTTATAGATTTTTGGAGAAGGATCCAATGGTGGAGGATGATTTGGACTTATTCAATGATCTAAATGATCAACTATGGCTAATGAGTCCTCACCCATGAGGATGAAGAACATTTCAAAATGGTTGAGAAAAGCATGGGGTTGGTTAGCTGAGTCAATAAGACTAAGTTAATCTACTTGACAATTCAGGAGATGAGTCATAAGAGGTTGAGAAATTTGTATATTTGGTTGAGATGAGGGAGAAAAAGGTGGGAAACATTTGGATGAGATGTAAAATCTAGATTTTTATTATTTAAAATAAGGATTTAAGTGTGCATAATTGACTAATTTGACTTATTCAATTATTTGAATTTAGAGGAAGATGTAATGAATTAATTAGAAGAATAATTATTAAATACATTTAGGTGCATTCCAACACTAAATGAAATTTAGGTGCCTATAGTTTCCCATCTTTAAAATAGTGTTGCAAAGCAATATTACTTCAAAGAATAGTAGAAGTAGAGTGTTGATAATTAAGAAGAAGAAATTTTCCCCAGACAAATGAAAATAAGTGTGATAATGCCCCCTCAAGGGTTTTTGCAAGAACACAAACAAACGCTTGAAATTGATGAAATACAAAAATGGTCAAAATGATGTGGATGAACAATAAATGAGTTTGCATCTGAATCGATGTCAATTTTACAAGATGTTGATTGTGTAAAAAGGTTGCCCTTAGTTGATGAAAACTAGAGTATGGATTTGAAAAATAATAGTTTAACCATTCGGATATTGCACCCTTATTATTTTAATAATGATTCAAGGCTCAATTGAGTGGTTGTGGAAATTATATATCTAAGTAATAATAAACTATGGATCTAAAAATAGGAAAAAATATATTAAATTTGAAAATGATTGTGTTGACTCTATGTAGATAGATTGTTGCAATATTTTGAAAATAAATCATAAGGAATTGATTTAATGTTTCTATAAATTTGAAACATCGATGAAGAATGAGTATTATGGAGAGATGAAAATGAGAAAATTGTCATCAATAATACATAAACTTGTCTCAATACTAATATTTACAAAATTTTAAAGGGTGCATGTAAAACTATATACCCCTAGTTGTTAAATGCCAAATAAGATATTGGAAAAAGTACATTTCCCACTTTATAGAATACACACTTAGATTGTGCTTAGACTCAAGGGTCTCACGAGCAGATGTGGGAATGATATATTCCAATAATGGTCAGCCACAGGCTAGAAAATGAAAAATATAGATTGTTCGATTTGTGATAAAGATTTACAAAACTAATATTTGCAAGCACTGATAAGGAGATATCACACTTTGATTAAATAATAGTAAAAAATGTGGATGAAATGGCTTGGATGGATGATGGTGGTTGAACTAACCCTAGAAACCTTGTGTGTCTAAGTGTTGCTGACATAATCCACCATGGACAAAGTTCAAGTGGGGATATCCGGCTAGATGTAGTTTTACCAATGTGGGAAGAAAAGTGATGATGTAATGTAAGATTGACTCATGGATGTTAATAACATATTTAAGTTAATGATCGCACATTGTGCTTGGATGATGGGTTGATTTTCCCCCAAGAAATTATATATGTTAGAAGCGGATTAAGAATTCATATATCCAAGATAATCTACATGCGTTGAGGTGACCCATGAATCAGGGTTCATAGGAAAAGATATGGGAATGATGTATCCCATTGTAAAGCTATGATCTTAGATAGGTTGACTAATTGATTGATTGATTGACTAACAAATTGATGGGTTAATGGAGAAAGGATGGCTATTGTGATTTTTTCGGTCTTAATCGACAAGTGTGGGAGATTAAATGGAAATATTAGTAAATGATTATGGATGGTTGATATGAAATCGTTAACAAGGAAATAAAGTGACTACATGGATTAATGATGATGGATCAAATAATTTGAAAACATGGATGAGATAAAGATGGATGGAAGAGAGAGATTATAATGGGACAACAAATTTGATTTTGTGTAACTAAATGCTTCGAAAAGGAAAATAAAATTATTTTGTAATTATCAGAATGATGAAATTGGTATGAAAAATGATGAATTTGAAAGTGGTGAATTTGTTGAGAAATGATTTTGTAACTATAAAAACTTTATCCGAAATGACACAGAGATTTTTAATTTGAGAACATGAGATGGTTTGAGCTTCCTTGTGTTTATTTTTTTCTTGCATTAGATTTCCAATAATAATTCCAACCAAGTAAGAGTTGAGAAACATAAGTTTTGATATTGTGCATGATAATATGCACTAATGGTATAAAAAACCATGATGACTATCATGTGATATACATAAGGAATAATAGATTCATAAGGACAAAACTTAGTGCATCATGATATGGAAGATCATATTAACACGATTTGTAATTCACATAGTGATCTAGATACAAGAAACAATAATAAAGATAAGATAAAAAGATGTTTTTAACAATGAAAATGATGTAAGTAAAACAAACACGGAAGTAAATAAACATTATAGAAGTAAGTAAACACCCATGATGTAAAATAAAGTTAATGACTATAAAAACAAGAAAGAAAATGACTAAAATAAGTAATCAAATGACTTTTTTGGATGTCCTTGGCTAGAGTATAACCCTTTAGCATATGCGATTCTTTTTACAATGTTGAACTATCTGATGAGTAGTCTATATAAGGGATGATTAGGGTATGTAAAAAAGGACAAGGGATTTTTTTATTATTTTTTAGATTTTTTTTATATTTTATTGGAATTTCTAATGTTTTGGAATTTTTTGGATTTGTATAACAAGGAATACCGGCAAAGGTAACACCATATTCTAGCACCAATAGTGATTGGTAAAAAATGGAAGGAACACATTCTATATGGAGTATGGATGAATAGGAATGGATTGGAATTAAGATGATAACTCTAGGGAACACATGATGAAATAACCAAGTGTCTAGTCCTCAAAATAGCATTTCAAGGATACACTAAGATGTTTCTAAGAACATGTCTCAAGATGTTTCCACCTCCTTATCAAGGTCAAAATGGGAAGAAGGATGGTTTTATGATGGCAAGGATTGGATGGGTTTTTATGGGTTTAGTATTAAGTGGATAAGAATGGGTTTGGATAAGTTTGAGTAGTGTATGATGGTTGAAGATGAGTTTAGGATGGATTGGATATGTGTAGGATGGGTAAGGATGGAGGGATGATCTATAATGCATAGGATTAGAATGGAATGAGCTTGCCCCAAGTGTAGGGTGCTTGTAGAGAATTGATTATTTTACACATGATGCCAAAAATCATTTTTAATCATGGTACTTTACCAAGGTGCCATATAAATGGTTTTTACTTGTGGATGAGTTTGTTTCTCTTTCTCTTTCTAATTTTTTTATTTAATTTAATTTTTTTTGTTTTTTTTTAAAAAAAATTGGCATATCAATTATAAAAGGGTTCAAGATTCATAATGCTTACCAATAGTGATATTTTAGGTATACACTCCAAATATGTCTTAAATAACTTCATTGATTTCTAAGTTGGCCTCTTCTAAATTTATCAAGATATAGTCATAGCCCCTATGATAGAGGGTGTTGCCAAACAAGGTGAAGCAAAGAGTATGTTGGATGAAGGATGTGTGTTATGTGCATGAAGGATTTGGAGGGATATAATTATATTGGGGATAAGTATATGTATCATGATGTAAATAGGGAATGGACCAACAATCTTACGTTCATCAAGATGGGGAGTAACTGCAAGTTCGATGATTTGAGAATTTAATTTTGCATCAATGATATTTTCAATTTGTGATGGGGATCCATCTTGTAACTATGTTAATGTAGAGGATATATTAATTTTATGATCCATTGGTGCCATAGAAATGTTTTCACCAAAGGATTCTTCTTGATTATTTTGATTGGGATTTAGATTTGGATTGTCCAATAGTGCCTCAAAGAGATTTTCACTAAGGGACTCATATTTTTAATTTTATATATTTTGATCATCCAATACTGCCTCAAAAATATTTTCACTATGAGATGGTGGTTTTATATTTAGACTGTAGGATTCATTTTGATTGAGGTACATTTGTTGTTCCTTAAAATATGTAGATGTTTCTTGATGCACTTCTGGCAAGAGACCAGTTAGGAAGTCTACAATTATTTTATCATCATGGAAGTAAGTTAACTATAATTAATATCATTGGTCCCAATAAAAAGGTGTAGGATGTTGGCTTACAAGATGTAAGGCAGGATTGGTGAGGTTGATGAAAGGAGTGATGACAGCACAGTCTTCGTAGAGACTATGAATGGATCCTATTTTGATTATAAATGAAGTTACCTTAAAAACCAAAAAAGTATCACTAAAATCTTTGCATTGAATTTCAAATGGTTTGTAGTTGATGCTATGGGGTTTAGTGTTTACTTTGAAATAGACATGTTTGATAACTCCTTGCTCATGGATTGTTTTGTGTATAAGTACCTCTATCACTTGGGGTGAATGTTGTGGGATGATGGGAGATTCAAGGAATTTAGCTAATGCGTGAAAGGTTATGTTGGTTGAAGGAGGTTTTGTCTAAGATAGGATCTTGGTCAAAAATGGTATCTTTGTCAAAAATGGGATCTTGATCAAACATAGGTTTTTGGTCGAAGATAGGCTCTTCAATAACTATGGGCTCTTCATAAAAAATAGATGGTAAACCATGGTTATCAAAGGTAGGTTAATCAACTATGGATTGGTTGAAAATGGATGTGTCAAAAATGGGATCTTGAGAAATGGATGGAAGGCTATGAGCTTGACTTGTAAGTAGTGTGTCTTAATTAGGCTTAGGAAAGACATCTTGGCATATCCCCAAGCTATGATTTTAAAATGTGGATACACTTGGCTCTACCTTGATATACCCTTTATTAATCAAATCTTGGATATAATGATTTAGTCTATTACAACAGTTTATAGAATGACCTTAAATTTTTTGATAATCACAATATTTTTTAGGTCTATACCACTTAAGATTTGGGACATTTGGCTCCAAGTATTTGATATTTGGAAATATGACTAAGATTTTAGCAACCAATTTTTGAAAGAATACATCATAAGTTTCCCCTAGAGAAGTGATTTTTTCCTTAATAAGTATAATAATGTTGTTGATAGGTTGGGAGTTTTAAAGTTGTTGTAGCTCTAGGGGTGGAATGACACTAGATGGTAGAGGTGCTATAATTGGATTCCCTTTGTTAGTGTGATAGGGGATGTTAGAATCAAGGCTATAACTAGTGGAGGGGAGACTTGATTGATTTTGTAAAATAGGGTTACTAGTGATAAGATGATGTTGATGTGGAAAGTTTTGGGATTCCCTAGTAATGAAGTGGGTTAGAGAGGTATCTTGATCTTGAAAGGATGGATTTATGTTGAAAGTGGATGTATATGTGTTTTGTAAATTCATGAAAGTATGAGGTTTTGTGAAGAAGTTTTGATTTGAGTTTTGGGATGAATTGGATGCAAAATCAACTGAATGATTTTGATTATTATAAAAGGTTGATCTTGATGGTCGTAGGAGTTGAAAGGTTGGTTTGAATGAAACATAGTTAGATTTGGTTGTATTGGAGTTTTATATGTGAATGTGTTTTGGTTTATATACATATCCAAAAATTATGGTCAGGGTGAACTAAAGGTTTGATTTGCATTGATGATATGATTAGAACCATATGGATCTATGAACATAGTTTGATTTGTATTTGGTGGCATATGATACATGCATGGTGTAGGATTGGGAGAATAATTCAGAGAATTTTGATTACCATAACCTAAAAATTGATTTGATATTGTCCCTGAATTAAAGTTTTGATATTGTTCAATGGGTGAACATGAAGAATCATTGAAGTTAGAAATTGACTGGTTATGGTTTGGGTTGAATTGGTTGTTTGGGAACTTTAAACAATTATACATGTTTTGATTTGATTGACTGATGTTTGAGTTTGAATACATATTCAATCTTGAATATTGATTGGATTGATGATTGATTGGATATTGATTCAAGTGTGAATTTGAATCAAAATTGGTTGGATTAAACTCTAGGTTATAATATGGATTATTTGGATTGTGATTCGGGATGGAATTGATCAAATTGTGGTTCCAAGATGCCATGCTTCATACAATGGATGATGTTATTAACAAAAAACTAAAATAATGAAGTGACTAAAAATTTTGATTGAGAAAATTTACAAATAAGATACATGTCAAAAACAAGAAAAATAACAAAAAAAATTATATTCTAAACAGTTAATAAATTTGCACATAAAAGGTAAAAACTAGGATGAAAGTTCGTGAACTATTGGGCCTTTTGTTGTCACTAACTCATTCATACTCTCAATTGTGCCTAATATTTCAAGCCACTAACCATGGAGGATCTTTCCATTCCTATGACCCACTAAATTTGGTTTCAAGGGTGTGTGAAAAGTTGTTTCTCAACACTAACCACTAATTAATGCACCAAAGTCGAATGACAAAAGAGGTTATCATAGGCTTAAAGTTTAAATAAGCTTATCTAGGGGAGAAATCATGGAAGAAATAGATAAATTGGACACACACTATTGGGTCTTGTCCCAAAGAGTCCAAGATAGTAATAGGGGTCTCAGTGTGTTGACAATTGGTGATATCATATTTTGAGGTAGTTATTGAAACCCTAAATATTGGATCATGAAAGCCCCTCACATCACAATGTGCTTAAAATACACAACTACTTAGGCAATTGAAATAGTTGGATCTCAATTTATATACCCCATCGATAAATGGGGTTTGGCCTATTGCGTAGTGGTAAAATCCATGGTCAATAGAGCCCCTAAAAATAAAAATAAAAGTAAATATCAATTTCTAATTTTTTAGTATCGTCACCAATGTAATGCTAAAAAAAGAGCATATGTGGGTATTACTTGGGTAACATAGTTTTAGATTAAGGTAAAAACAGGTTTTGAAGGGGCCCCAAAACCCTATTACAGAGACAAGAAAGATAAAATGTTAACAAGCACCAGGAAGAACATTCCTGAAACCTACTAAAAAGTAGCAACAGCCAAAGGTTATTCATGAATAACCTCTAAAAACATAGTACATTCAGCCCCCTAATTTCTAAATAATGATTTAATAACTATTGTCTAGGGGTAAAATCTAGAATTGTTGCCTGCCTTCCATCAGCTATATTCTGCTTGCTTTCTAGCTCTCTGATTTTCCTTATGGGTCTTCTTTCAGGTTTATCCAAACAGCCAACATCCGGTTTGACTTTTGAATTCTGCTCATCTCTTTTTCCAAGATTATCCAGAAAAGAAACAAGGTGTTTTGCCTTCATTAGTTATTCTTTTTTGCTACTTCTGGTTTCAATTCCTTTAGTATTAGTTTTCTTTTCAGCCCTTTTCCTTTGGTTGGGAAGATGTTTTAAGTTTTCTCCATTGCCATTTACACGAAACTCGTCCAACAGCGATTCATTAACAGCCTGAATCTCCATTGGCTGAGAAAGAGGAGGGTCTCTCACCTCTAATTTATTTCCAGTTTCAGCCGAGATTTCTCCATCCTCTAGCACTACTTTGCCTCCTGCCTCTCTCCATTGATCCTCTACCCTTTGGTAGAGGTCGATTTGCTTTGATAAAACAGTCAAATCTTCTTTGCTTTGTGTGGGTAATATGTTATCTGAATGCCCTCCATTTTCTTCTGTCTCAGAAATTTCATTCTCAAGGAAGATCTCTTTATCGACCTCAGGAAGTGAGCCATTAGGATCTTCAAAAGACAACACTTTACCCTCCTCAGCATTTAAATCTTTAGTTTCTTCATTATCCAATTGTTCTTGTCCCAGATCCTTTTTGGGTTTCCAAACTTTCTTAAGCTAGACCGTGGACTTTTTCCCATCCAAAACACCATTAAGGTGAGTTTTGCTTCTGGATGGACAATTTTTTACCCAATGCCCCTGTTTCTAACAGGCATAGTAGGAGTTAGGTAGATCTTCAAAAAAAATTCTTTGAGACTTTTTACCCAACTTGGAGATAAGATCCACTTTTTCTGGGAGCTTGTTTAAATCTTCCACTTTAACATACATCCTGGCAGTTTGGAGTTTGGTTTTGGTTGCCGTAGCCTTGTCCAAAGCCACAAGTTCCCCAAAAGCACTGGCTATTCCTTTGAAAATGTCCTCATGCCAGAACTCTAAAGGGAGACCAGGGAGTCTAACCCAGATGGGAGTTGTTAAGAAAAAGGAATCAGAGAGATCCATATTCAACTCCCATTTTTTGACAGTAAGAGAGCATTTTCCAAACGTCCATGGTCCTCCACACAGCACCATAATCATATCTTCTTTGCAGTTGAAGGTAAAAGAATAAAAGCCATTCAGCATAGGTGTAATAGCTATATCTCCCCTAATGACCCATTTCCTTTTAACCATTTTTGTCAGTGATTCAAGATCTGGTCTAGCTCCTAAAAATTTACCAACTAAGGTGAAATCCATGGAGGACACAGAAAAATCTATTAAAGGATCTGGAATAAATACTTCATACTCACCTTTCTCCCAGCATGTTTTTGCAGTCACCAGCGGGAAAGGGGATTTTCCAGTGGGTTTCTTACCGAACAGAGATGTCCACATCCTTTGTTCAGAATACCCTGCCTTCAACCCTTCAGAGGATTTTTCCTTATTGAAGTCTCCTTTGTTTTCCTCTTTCTCAATTTCTTGGTTCAGCTGGGAACCACAAACTCCAAGAGAAAGGTCATTTCCGCAAAAAGAAATACCATTTTTTGCATCACCCACAAGTTGTGATCCATTATTCTTCTCATCCCCTCCTCCATTCCTTCCGGGATCAGTCCCTCCTATTTGCTAACATAGTTAATTATGGAAACATTTCTAATTCTTGAGTATTGTTACCAATTTAACACCAAGGAAATAGTATACGCATCTACAACCACAAATAAAAATATTGAAATTAAAAGTGATGTAATTACTAAGAACTTTGAAAATAAAAATCAAATGCAATAGTAAAAAAATGGCTTTTATGATTCTTTTTGCTAATTCTCTTTGGCAAGCATTCTACAAGCAAGTTGTTAGAATATTTACTTAAGCTTGGAACAATTATTTAGAGATGGATTATAAATATGGTTAGATCAAGTATTAGTCATGAAAACCAAGAAAATACATAAAGAACTAAAAATCTAGGCCAACCTATTAAATGGGGCGTGAAAACGATAATTAATAGCAAATAAAAGAAAGAAAACACAAGTTACTTGCCCAATATCTTACCATCACACAAATGCGACTCAAAACATGCTTTTCCCCTTGATTTGGTGTTCAAGTATTCAACAATGATGCAATTCCAAGCTCCTCCACCATCTCAAGAACACCAACTTAGCTAGGTTCATGATATGAAATCAAGGTTATGCCTATCAATGAAGGTATCATATTACAAATAAATCAATATCAAGCTACACTCAAATGGCTTGTAAAGAGAATCTTGCATTATAAGTTTACACAAATGAAGCTTAATCAAAGTGGTCTTGGCCCTCTTATATATAGATTTTCCAAATTAATCAGGATCAATCATGACCGTCCATCTTGATATTAAGATGTGTGGCCATGAATTAATCCAATTGTGTAAATAATATCCATAAATAACCTCATAAATATTTTGGAATAAGGGGCATTAAAGAGGCATGGGAAGCCATAATATTGATATTTATTGCATTTATGGATTACAGATGCCACCCCATTGATCATGTCATTTGATGATGTAGTTAATAGGAATTAATTTCCAATAAATAAATATTCAAAACATTCCATGAAATTCTTATTTAAGCTCATAATTCAATTTAATTTTCTTAAGTAAGATTAATCAAAAATTAATAAATTGTTTAGAAATTGGTTGCACTTTATTAATCAAACTGGTTAGAAAATCATATTACTGGGTCATAATTTGACTGGAGAAGAATTAAAAGGTGATGTTAATTACATACAGATCATCATTCCATTTAGGATGTTGTCAACATAAAATAACACATGCACGTTTCATGTTCTTCTAAATTATAAGAAAATAATGATTCAAAATACCAAAATGCATTTTCATCATTTTGACTCAAAATGATTTGATCAAAATTAATAATCACATAAAATGCATTGCCCCATTTGGGGATACATTAGCTTAAATTAACACTTGTATATGACAAGATTGAACCATTTAATGTATTTTTATTTATTTTGATTTAAATTACGAGTTTTCACTATTTTCGAGTAAGATTGACAATTTTAACACAATGGTGTTAAAAATTAGATGTTTGTATTTAGCCCTTATTTGAGAAGGCATAGTGAGACATTCAGGTGAAGTAACATATTTTCAAAGAAAATATTTGTCAAGAAGAAATTGGAAATTAATTGACCCATAATGCCTCTCAAGAGGACATACAAGGATGAAAGAGAAGGATAAACACTCGAAAGACAGAGAAAGTGAGATTAACCCATGGAGTAGATTAAATCTAGATGAGATAATGCTTACATGCATTGATTCCATCAATGATAAAAATATAATTAAAATGAAATAGGCCCCAATTATGGGGGAATGATAAGGATACGATCCAAAAATATAAGTGACACACTTTGAACATACCCAAAGCTAGGTTGTAAGTTATGCGCTTACAGAATGATCAATCTTGAGATAAGTTGCACACTAAAATATTCATAGAATGAGGGAAAAAGTCTATAGAGCTTAGAATTAGATGAAAAAGGAGAAGCATGTATCCAAAGAAAGGAAATAATAATGTGCTCCATTAGAGTACATTTGATCGGTTGATAAAGCAATTTTGCCCCAATAGGGCTAGTTTTGATCACTGATAAAAAATGGTTTGCCCATGTAAAGTTGATTTAGATTTATGACTGGTTCAAATTTTATGCCCCATTAGGACAAATTGGTAAGAAAAATCTCATGGATATAACCTATTGCATAGATTAAATATGAGCGGGTGAAAACATAGATGTGTTATTGTAATGGAAACAAAATCCATAAAAAATCAGGGATACAAAGAAGCACAAAGTGATGAAAGAGATGAAATATAAGAATAAAGGTGGCCAAGCTAACCCAAAATACATCATGTATCCACATGCTACCTACATAGTCTAAAAAGACCTCAAGCCAATGTAGTTCACGCAAAAGTGGGAGAGAATGGAATGAGGGATGAAAAAAATTAAGCATATGTTCAATTAGACTCATGATGTATGCCAAAAGATACACATCTTGCATAGAGTTAGGTGTGAGATAAGCCATTAGTACCTAGTTTCATTGGTGTTATTGAGAGTTATTTATTGGAGTTGTATCGACATTAAGACTTGATTCCAAAGCATAAAGTGATTGCTATAGCAAAATGGAACTATGCATCACAAGTATAAATAACCTATAATGACATTATATTTAAATTGCACTGAGCCGATTCAAATGTGAATGTTTATAACTAAGGATAATGATAAAAGACTACCAAGACCAGAGTTACAACCATTTACATTTAAACAAAAAATAAAATAAAAACAAAGGAAAAAAACATAAATGAACCTAGCTTAAAATCAAGATATGAATAATCAAGACCTAAGCAAAAACAAAAATGTTTAAAAATAAAGCAAGAACATCTTAACAACTTGAGATCAAGATATGAATAATCAAGATCCATGTGGACCATCAAGATGTACTTGAAAAAATGAAAGAAAAGAACAAGACCAAATATCAAAACAAAAGACCATGAAAAACAAGAAGAAATAAATAAATGAAGAGGAAAGAAAACACAACAAAACACCAATAAAAATCAAATAAACACACACAAATAAAAATAATGTTAGTATGGTTTGAAAATAATTATTCAGGTACATATAATAGAGGTTTTACTTTCTAAAACAAAGTAACAAGAATAAGGAAACAAAGTTTCCCCCAAGTGATAGGGAAACAACACAGAAGAAATGAGGGAAGAGAAGAAAAGGAAGGAGGTGGTTGAGTTGACTCCAGATGTACAAGACAAGTGGGCATTGCCTACATAGTTCTATGAATGCATGGTCCAACATGAACTTCAAGCCAAATGTAATTCTCCTAGGAAATGGGATATAATAAAAGTGATGACTAGAAAATATGATTAATGTTATAGAATAAATAGGAAGATAGGAACAGTCTTACAAAATAACAAGCCAATGGGACAAGTGAGAATGGTCTTACAAAATGGAAAGCTCATGGAGTAATTACTTACAAAATGGCATGATCATGGAGTTAAAAATATAAAAAAGTGTAATACAATGTTTTTGTTCTCTTGTGGATCAGTTTCTAATATTTTTGGTGTTTTTGGGATAAAACATGTACAAAGGGAATTAACTAATCAAGGAGATGTTCATCCAAGATTAGAAGTTCCAATAATAGTTAAGTCAGCTGCAATGGCACATGCTCATAAATCGGTGAGAGTGAGGTCATGATAAGGTAGCAATGCATATCAGATAGTAGTAAAATAATTAGAATAGTATGTAGCATGAGATAACCCTAAAAACCCATCCAATAGGCAAAGATCTTGAGCTAAATATGTGTCCATGTTCACTTGTCTGTAGAAGAAGCTACAAAATACTATACAAGCTAAAATACTATGTAGAACTCACATTAAATGTGTTCATAGTACCTATGATTCATAATTAGGATCATAATTGGTGAAAGGATAAAATGTGTTCAGGTTACAATGGCCCAAGACATGAAAAGAATGTGGTTCTCAAGAAGAACGGTCTAGAATGAATGTGGTCCAAAAGAGGATGGTCCAAAATAAATATGGTCCAAAAGAGGATAGCAAAGAATGAATATGGTCCAAAAGAGGATGGTCCAAGGTGGGATAAAAAATGTTCAGAGTGCCAATGATCCAAATTTTTCACTATCTAGAATCATGAAAATAATATGGTTCTCAAAAGAACGGTCCAGGGTAGGTTAAAATACATATGGCCCAACATGGTATGGTCCAAGATATAATGGTAGGATAAAATTACTTCAGCACAAGTTGTCCCCAAGTAAGGGGTCTTGTAGATAATAGTTTATGAAGTTTTCAAGCATAGAAACTCTTAAGATGCACAATGTTTATGGGCTCTAAAATCTCTTCACCATTTAGTGTGGCCAGTCGATATGCCCCTGATCCATAGTTTATCTTAATAACATATGGTCCCAACCAATTAGGTTGGAACTTACCTTTTTTCTTACATTCAACATTTTTGTTCTTCTACTTCTCTTTCACTACCAAATCACCAATCTACAACTCCTGAGGGAGAATGTGCTTGTTTTAGCTTCTTCACAATCTATTTTGATAGGCTTGCAAGTTTTCTAGGGCAGCCAAATGCTTACCATAAATAAGTTCTAGCTCTTGAAACCTTAAGACTCTATATTCCTTATCATCTTCAATATGCTCCAAAGATACTCACAATGAAGGCATCTTGATCTCAATCAGGATAATAGCTTTTATGCCATAAATAAGGGAGTATGGAGTTGGTCACGTAGGGGTTTAATGACTAGTTAAATCAGCCCAAAGGGCTGGAAAGATTTTTAAGTGCCAATTATGACCAGTGTCCAATCTTCTTTAAAATGGATACAATGGTCTTGTTTGATGCATCAGCTTATCCATTGCCTTTCGGTTTATATGGCATGGATTTATTATGCTTGATTTTGAATTTTTCACAAAGGTATTTTACATCTCTATTTACAAAGCATCTGCCATTATCGGATATAATGCAAAATGGGATGCCATGTCGACAGATGATATGGTAAAGAATAAATTTGGATACTTGTTTTTTAGTGACATAAGTGAGAGGAATGGCCTCAATCCACTTATTAAAGTACTTGATAACAGTTAAAATGTATTTATGGCCATCTAAAGATGTGGGGTTTATTTTTTTGATGAGATCGAGACCCCAAGTAGAAAATGGCCATGGTGTTGTGATCAATTGTAGTGGTAAGGAAGGTGTGTGTATAAAATTTCCATGTTGTTGACAAAGATCACACCTCCTTACATAATTACAAGCATATGTCTCCATTTTTTACCAATATAGCCTATTTTGAGGAGCTTTTTAGATAAGACTACATCATTGGTGTGGGCCCCACACATTCCTTCATGAACCTCCCTTAGTGTTAGATTGGATTCTCTTGAAGATAAATAATGAAGTAGCATTCCATCATAGGCTTTGAGATAAAACATATTTTCAATGAGGGTATAATGAGCTAGATAGTGAAGGAATAGTTTTTGTCTATTGTTAGATAGGTCAGGTGAAAAAACATGATCATTGAAATAATTATAATAGTCTTGATACCAAGGCAATTTAGGTGGAGGATTAAGACCAATAATGGTGCATATCCTTTTTAAATCTAGCATAATATGTGCAGGCTATAAAATATTTTCAATTAAAAACTAATGCTCTTTTCATAGACCCAATTGTTACCATTACATCAGCAGATCTATTGTTGGCCCTTGGTACTTGTCCAAACTATAGAGATTTAAAATGACCTTTGAGATTATCAACAATGAGCTTGTAGATTACAAGCTTATCATCTCTAGTTTGATAATGATTAGTGGTTTGATTAATAATCAATTAGGAGTCACCATAGACCATTAAGTGTTGAATGTCCCATTATATGATAAGATACAATCCTAAAATAAGTGCCTCATACTCGACCATATTGTTGGTATAATTAAAATTAATGTGAAACACTTTAGGAATCAAATCCATTTATAGTGTAATCAATAATATTTAGGCTTCAAATCCATGAGAAGTGAAGGAACCATAAAAATATAGCTTCCATTATTCATGTTCATGTTGTACTTCTTCCATTGTCATGATATAATCATTTGTAAAGTCAAATCTAAGTGGGTGAGTGTCTATAATAAAGGCCTAATCTAAGTGGTTGAGTGTCTATAATAAAGGCATCTGCAATTTGATCAGGAATAACTTGCCCCTTGATAGATTTTTGATTTTGATATTCAACATCAAACTTGCTTATGAGCATGACCCATTTGGCCATACGACCTATGAGAGTTGCTTTGGATAATAAAAATTTGAGAGGATCCACGTTAGTGATGACAATTATTTTATTGTTCATCATATAATGTCACAAATTTTAGGAAGCAAACATCACAACTAAACACACCTTCTTAATGGGCGTATAATTATGTTCATAAGCCACTAGTGTGTAGCTTAAATAATGAATTGCATGATCTTTACCTTGGTCATGAAGCTAGGCCATAAGTGCACACAATGCAAGCTTAGTTATTGATATCTAAAGAAGCAGTGGTTGTCTGAGTGTTGGTAGTCTCAAACTAGTAAGTTGGCCAAATATGTCTTAAGCTTTGTAAATGCTAATTGACAATCTTCATCCCATTGAAACGTAACCCCTTTCCTCAAGAGATGAGGAAATGGGTGGGACTTATCTACTAATTGATAAATGAACCTACAAATAGACTGAATCTTTCCTTGTAGGCTTTGAAGCTATTTAATAGTTGAAGGTGGAGGCATTTAAATTATAGCCTTGACCTTAGCACGGTCAACTTCAATCCATCTTTGTGATACAATAAACCCTATCAATTTCCCTGAAGTGACACCAAAAAAATACTTCTTAGGATTCATGCATACTTTATATTCATGAAGCCTCTCAAAGATTATTCATAAGACATCAAGATGTCCAACATGTGTTCTTTATTTTACTAAAATGTCATCAACATAGTCCTCAACAATATCATGCATCATGTCATGGAAAATGATAGTTACGGCATGTTGATATGTGGCTCCAATGTTCTTCAAGCCAAATGGCATGAATTAGTAATAGAATGCTCCCCACTAAGTGGTGAATGCAGTCTTGTGTTGATATTATCAGGCTATCTTGATCTGAATGTATCTATAAAATCCATCCATAAGGGATAGCATCTTGTACCCGATAATACCATCGATGATCATGTCAATATTGGGCAAAGAAAAATCATCTTTAGGGCATGCTTTTTGAAATCTCTCAAATATGTACAAAGATGTATGACCTATGGATTCTTATTGATTGGAACTATAGTTGATATCCATGTAGAATAGCCTATTGTTCTAATGAATCCTGCTCCTAATAATTTTTCCAATTTAGCTTTTACCAAGAGGGCAATGCGTGGATGCATCTTTGTCATTTTTTGCTTAACTAGTTTAGCATATAGATGAATAACAAGATGATGCACTAACAAGTGAGGGTCTAATCCTAGTATTTATAAGTATGCCCATGTAAAAATATCAATGAAATCCATCAAAATAAATATAATGTGTTCACATTCTACTTCAGTAAGGGAAGCTCTAAGATAAACACTTTTGGGATCATCGTATGTTCCCAAGTTCACTTCAACTATGTTTTCTACAAGAAGTGTAGAATCATCTTCAAGAATAGTAGGAAATGTGTGATCGTGATCATCTTCTTCATCTACAATTTATTTTTATTCTTCCCAAAACTCTAGATAATGTGATGATTCTGAATCCACCATCTCAAGTAATGACCAAGTAACAAAAATCTATAGAAACTCAAGAGAAAGATGCTCAAACATTTGTAGTTATTTTGAAGAGATGCTTATACTAGCTATAGATCTAGGACTTGATGGACCTTGAGTTCCCTTTGGGGATGAGAAAACTTTCCCATCCAAGAGTGCCTGAAATAGGTTTTCACTTAAGGGCTTGTCTTTATCTTTACTTCTTCCCTAATCAATGAGCACCTCGAAGAGGTTTTCACCCAAATATCTTGTGTTTTATCTTTGTTATGACCAAGAAAGTTTGCCCACTCTCCAAAATAGGTAGAAATATCTAATGAAAAACCAAATCCTTGTTTATGATCACCAATGGTTAATCTATCTCTTAGGCCCATATATTCTGCAATTGATTCTTAATTTTGAAACTCATCAAGATGTATGACCAAATTTTTTTGGTCCCAATCATTGAGTTTGGGATGGCAAAGGCATAGGTAAAAATGATGTGTTAAGGTCATAATGGAATTTTAATCAAATAAATATTAGTCAACAAGCTCATAGAAAATGCTATAATGGGATGTTGCATCATTACCAGGAGTCTCTTTGCTAGTCAATTCAAAAGAATCACTATTAAAAGTCATGAGGTCACCCCCAGGCGATATAAATATAAGACCATGATTCAAATTAGGTACTCCAACTGATAAAGGTTATAGGATTCCTCACGCTCATGGGCCAAGGCCTCTTCCTATATAATCAAAATTTTCCATGATCTGATTAGGAATAGGATATTTTAGATTCTGAAAGCAATCAGCAATGTCATCATAATATAACCAATTTCCTTTAGTGAAATCCTCTTAATCTTATTTTGGTGAAGTGGCAGGTACAAATACCATAGGTGGTTTCCACTATTCGTTCTTTTGTTGTCAGATCAAGTTGGTTTTGTTAGGTATTTTGGAAGTTTTGGGTCTACCAAATGTTTTAAGAGACTTTAGAAATTTAGCAACATGGAAAGTGTCCTTGAGATGGTATGTGGAAAATCCCACGTATTCAATAACAACCTATTTTTCAAGAGTTATGGGAAATGGATTGGCCAAAGTGGACACAAGGTCACTAGGGTTGATATAATTAGATGGTGATGGATTTGAAACTATTTCCTTTCTCTTCTTTGTAATGAATTTAGAACCTGGACAATAGTTATAATTATATAACTCAGCCTCCAAATGTTTGTAATACTGGTAAGGATGTATATAAGTGGCAATAGTAACCTCGATCCCATCATGGGGAAACTTAAGGCACTAGTGCAAGGTGGATAGAATGGCCTATACTTCATGGATCTAAGGATGACCAAAAAGTATGTTATAAGGAATCTCAATGTCCACAATATGTAATAATGTGTGGTGGGAAGCAGACCCAACAATTATCGGTAAATAAATAGTATTAGAAGACTCCCTCTCAACATTATCATAAGCCTTTATGGTGATCATCTATTGTTGAATATCCTTCATAGTGTAGCCCAATATTTTTACCAATTTGAGGGACACTATGTTCAACCCTGAACCATTGTCTATAATAACCTACTTGATCTTATGGTTTGCAATGATGACCTCAATATACAGTGGGTTGTTATGGTTCAGACCTAGGGTGGACATTATTTTTTTGATCAAATGTAAGCTATCAAAATGAAGACAAGTGTCTAACTAGTGTTTGGAACTATTCAAGATTAATATCTTTGGGAATAGTTGATTCTTATAATAGGCTATTCAAAATAGTTCTATGAACTTCAGATGTATGCAAGAGATCCAAAATGGAAATCTGCACAAGGGTTTTACTCAGTTGGTCTAATAGACTATAAGGCTTTTCAACATTAGGATGAGATAGCTTGACCTTGGCTGACACAGTGTTCAGCTTTGTATCTAAAGGCATAATGTTCATTTTGGGTTTAGTGGAAGAAGAGGGGAAAGGGCCCTAAAGGGTGACTCATGAGTGTCTAGTTACGATCATTCAATTTAGATGTGTCAAGGAGCCATTATAATTATAAGATGATGGTGAAGGGCCTTAGAAGTTGACTCACAAGAGCCTAGTTGCATTAGATAAATTCCAAGTCGATGAGGAGCCATTATAATTAGAGTAAGGATAGTGTCCAAAAATAGTAACCCATGCAAACAGAGCCATAATATAATTGCATGAACTCAACATGGAATTACTAGAGGGAGAGGATGTTGACCCTATAATAATGGGTCTTGTACTATAAGGAACATTAGATGGTTCATGGGATTTAATAGTAAAAATGGTAATGTGGGTTATAGAAATGCATCCCATGTGTTGTTATAGTCTTAAGGCATGTTGTCATAACCCAAGTTTTTAGCATGGGTATTATGATCCTGATTATGATCATGCTGATTATGATTTTGACCTTGATGTTAGATCTAATTCTGTTATTGATTTTATCATTGGTTCTAATTATTCCTTGTTGGTTTTTTATTATATTGTGTAAATGGATCTTGGTAGATTCTCATATCTTCATTAGTACCTTGTTCATCAAGTTTGATCTCAATTTTACCACTCTCAATTAGATCTTTAATAAGGTGCCACAATTGGATGCAACAATAGGCACCATGACTAATAACATGATGGAAGTTTCACCATTCATTTTCCTTGTACCAATCTAGCTTTGGTATCAATCATATAATTAGGTTAGCTATTATGAGCTTTTGGAACAATATCTCAATAGGATCTCCTAATTTTTTTAAGACTCTGAATTGATTGTGGAATGTCCTCTATAGAGGTTGTCTTTGCAAATTGGCTAGTGTATTAGGGGGAGATAATTGTACATTTGGAACTGATGGGACTTTCACCATTTATATGTGTCTTGTTTTAGTTACTTCATTCCCTACCATGTTATTGTTCTTATTAAAACCCTTAGGTTTCTCTTATGCTACCATTTGAACTGGTGATTGGGTCTGATTTGATGTTTTCCCCTTTGCAAAAAATTTGACAAGGCCCTTGGAAATAAGCACCTTATTAATCTACACCCCTTTTTCTATGATTTATTCAAATGAGTTAGCACAAGCAAGATATAGATTTTTCATGACCTTAGGGTGTAATTTATGTGCAAAAATTTCTGCCAACTGTTTATCTGGAAAATTATGTTGAAAGTGACTAGCTAATCCTCTCCACCTCTATAGATATGTTGTGAAGCTTTATATATCATGTTGTTTGGTTTTTTATAATTAAACAATGGTAAATTCATGCTCAATGTTGTATGTGAAGTGGTTGACAAACTTTTTAGATAAGTCATTCCAATCCGAAACCGATCCTTTGGGTAACTTAAGTAGCCAATCTAGATCTTGTCTCGCTAAACTTTGAGGAAACAAACAAAGAAAATAAATGATAATATAAGTTACCTCTTGGCATAACACAAAGAATACTTGAATGTGTTCATGAGGGTCACCCTTTCCCTTGTATTTATCAAATTTAGGTGCCTCAAAATAAGATGAAAAGGGGACTTAGAAAATACTCAAATCGAATGGATATGGACATATCTCATCAAACTTGTATTTCTTAATTCTATTTCTAGTCTACAATCATGACATAATCTCTTTTATAGAATTCCACTCTTGCATGTTTGGTGCATTATTGGGTGGAAAATAATTTTTTTGGGGTAGTATGTGCCCCTATTGCATGGATTTATTAGGGATATACACCCCACAATCCATGACTTGGTTTTGGTTTGCTCCTTGAGTCGAGTAAGTGAGTTGTTGATTTCTTGGAATCTACTACCTTGAATTATATGTATTCTATTGATTTTGGGGAGTCCATGGTCTATTTTCCAAAGTACATGTTGGTTGAGATAAACTATACAAATTATGTTATATGATTTCTTCAATGTGTACTAAATTTTTTGGTATTTGGTTTTATGAAGGAATAAGAGGTTCTTGATGATTGAAAAATGTATGCTCCATGTCTAGCAAAGCATGTTGCAGAACCTTTTGGGACTTAGGTTGTTCTATTGAGACATCTTGATCCATAGTTGTTAAGTTCTCAACTAGAGTTTGTGTTGGTTCACCCACATTCCCTTATTCCTTGAAAGCATCGTTATAGATTTAAGTAGCCACTAAAGAGTCTGTCAAGTCCATGATAAGTTGGTTTGCATATCATTGACTTATCTTTTTGATCTTGTTGACAAGATCTTGATCAATAGGTTTGAATCTATAAGTATTTCCTTGCCTTTGCTAGAAGGTATGTTCGTTTTTGTAATGTTTGTGAAGTATTTTTCTTGTTGTTGCTCTCCTTCTCTAATCAAGGTATGCAATTATTTCATAGGAGAGTTCAAGGGTAGCCTATCACCAAATTTAATAAACCTTAGGAGTGATTCATCCTTGTCCTCTTGGGGTTGATATTCTAAATAGTCTTCCTCATATCCTACAGTGGTGGGAATATCCTCAAATACCATAAAATTGTCTTGACCGTCATAAAAGTGCTCTTTCTCATAGCTAAGGTCGTAAGAGACCCCACTATGAGTGTACCTTTGAGTCATGTTTAAAAGTTTTTTTCTCTATGCTTGGTAAGATTTGGAAAATATTTTTCCAACATTTAAACAAGGTATGTGTTTTGATCTTCTCTAAATAAATGGCAAGGTACCAAAAAGACTATAATAAAAAAGAGGTGACATAGTACCACATAATTAGGAGAACATGTTCATGAAATTACTCAACCTTGGGTAGGGTTAAAATCATATAAATTAGAAGAGGGTATGATAACTCAAAGACCTAAGTGTAAACTAGTACACCAAACATAGGTTGAGATATATGGCAATACCGTAAAATCTAATTCAACTTTGATGAGTTGATACTATGAAATTAGAAGAAATCCCTTCGGATTAGGAAGGTGACAATGCAAACTAAGAAACTCAAGATGTGAAAACATGCAATAATTCCTAAGTATAAAACTAGAACCAAACGGGCAGCATAACACCACCACATGGTAATAGGAAGTAGAATAAAATGTGTTCTAGAACTTAGAGTGTGAGTGATACACTTAATGACCTAAGTTCACAATGATCAGATGATGATGAGTCTATAAGTGACCTTCAACCTAAACAATAAATTGAACCCAAGTTAACTCAAGTCAAGTGCAAATGGTAAAACCAATTAACATGTTAACCTAGAACTTATAAAGGTGCAATTCCAAATTTGAATCATCAATTAAGGACTTAAAGATTTTTTAAAATGGTTTAGACTCAAATGGGTAAAATAGCAGTGTTAATTAGATAAAACAAACATAGTATTTAAGATGAAGATTTGAACAAGGCAAAAGATGATTTAGATTTGACCAGTGTAACACCTCCTTGTTCAAGAAATGGTAGACAAATATTTTTGGTTATGACATTTTTTTACAATCAAGTTTAGACTCAAATCAAGACCAAGTAAGTGAAGACTAAAAAGACCAAATACAACTAATTAAATCATCATAAGCCTTAAACTAACAAGGTTGCATTGTATTATTGAAATCCATCTATATACGTACTCTTGGGAGGATTTTAATTGTTAATCTAAAAATAAAAGTACATGAGTTGGTAGTGTATTTTACACCCCCTCTTCTCCCAAGAGATTATACAGTGACATGGACCTTTGGGTTACTCACCTTGCATCAACAATACTCTGTAGCAAGTGGAGTTGTCTAAAACTTATAATTTACAACCATTTAGATGGTCCCAAGCATGGCTAATGATAGAGATGCAAATCTATCAATTGGATCCATGTCAATTAGCTTTTTTTGAAAAGGTCTTTTTATTTTCATAACCACTACATCCATCAATTTCTCAGTGTAGTGGGATGTCCTTATCGATCATACATTCTAATTTGGATTTCCACTAACAGAGTTTGCTTAACCTCTCAAGCAAATGTCCCAATGGTACACCTTCAATTTGTATACCCCCCCCCCCATTTAGAGGGGTTTAATGTAATGCCAGGAGATGAAACCCTAGTTCAAATCTTCCCTAAATAAATCATGAAGAGGCTATGAACTCCCCTCCACAAGCCAAGTTACATAAAATAAATGATCTAAGTGAAAAGGCTTTAGATATTATTTTTAGATCACCCAAACCATACAAATTTTGGGGAGAGCCTAGACAACTTTATTTTCACTCCTTTGACAAATGCACAATCATAATGAAAAGGCACTTTTGATCACCCAAGTTCCCTATAGGGGATGGGAGGAGAGCATACATGCGCTCTTCATTTTACTCAAACTAACTAACAAGCAATAGCTGATTTGCATAAAACAATACTTTTAAAAAATTGAAATTTAAGTGATTATTCATTTTATACACCAAATTAAAATGTTTAATGAATTTATTGGCCCCTTGGCCTTAGTTTGCAAAAAAATTGAAAAACATTCACAAAACAATCAAATAAACTATCTAAGTTCCTTTTAAACACCAAAGGGAAGGTTTAAGACTTAATTATGCTCAAATTGATCACTTTTCCATGTAGGTCCTACAAGAAACATTAGAGAGTTTACTTTAGCTTTGAAGCACAATTCATAATAAAACAAGCAAGTTTGGAATTCTTACTCTCGGGTTATCTATTTTTTACACATAGAGACCGACATCGATCAATGGTGATTGATGTAGGTTGTAGCAAGACCGATGTCGATCATAAACTTAACCATTTCTAGTTGAAAATGATCAATAACGGTCACTTGTGAACCCTTAGGCAAAAAATATTTTGATAAAAATGCTTGTTAGGCCAAGTTAGGATAAAATCTCCAAAAGAAACTTCTAGATCAAGGAATAAATGTTTAGACTAGAGGCTTATAAACTCAAATTGACAACTACAACTTTGAATAAATCTCTAAAACACAAATCTTAAACGTGTTTTTCCCCTACAACCTAACCGATGCCAATTAGCCTTGATCGATGCCAGTTATACAGAACCGATGTCGGTCGTTGTGTGACCTGTGTATCAATAAAAAAACATCAAAAACATGGGAAAAATAAGCTAAAAATTGATGTTAAAGGATTTTTAATGACATTTAAGGAATGAAAAATGTCTTCCTTAGGAGAGATGTGTAGTCCCACTGGGTGTGCCAAGATGTAGAGATGGATTACAAATATGGTTAGATCAAGCATTAGTGATGAAAACCAAGAAAAATGCATAAAAAACTAACAATCTAGGCTAACCTATTTAACGAGGTGTGCAAATAATAATTAAGAGAAAATTAAAGAAAGCAAACATAAGTTACCTTTCCAAGAGCTTCCCATCACATATATGCAACTCAAAGCATGTGTTTCCCTTTGATTTGGTGCTCAAGTCTTCAACAATGGTGGAAGGCCAAGCTCCTCCACCATCTCAAAAACACCAACTAACTAGGCTCATGATATGAAATCAAGGTTATGCCTATTAATAAAGTTATCCTATTGCAAATAAATCATTATCAAACTGCACTCAAATGACTTGTAGAGAGAATCTTGCATTATAAGTTTACACAAATGAAGTTTAATCAAAGTGGTCTTGGCCCTCTTATTTATAGATTTTCCAAATTGATTAGAATCAACCATGACCATCCATCTTGAGATCAAGATGTGTGGCCATGAAATAATCCAATTATGTAAATAATATCCATAGATATTTAAGAAAAAGAAACATGAGAAGCCATAATCCTAATATTTTTTGTATTTATGGCTTATGGATGCCACCTCATTGATCATGTCATTTGATGATGCAGTCAATAGGAATCAATTTACAATAAAGAAATATTCAATAACTTTCATGAAATTCTTACTTAAGCTCATAATTTGGTTTAATTTGTCTAAGTAAGATTAATCAAAATTTAAGCAATTCTTTGGAAATTAGTTACACTTCATTAATCAAACCAGTTTGAAAGTCATATTACTGGGTCGTAATTTGAATGGAGAGGAATTAGAAGGTGATGTTAGTTGCATACGGACCGTCATCCCATTTAATATGTCATCAACACAAAATAACATATGCATGTGTCATGTGCTTATGAATTAGAAGAAAAGAGTGATTTAGAGCACCAAAATGCATTTTCATCATTTTGACTCGAAATGATTTGATCAAAATTAATATTATAAAATTTATTGACTCATTTAGGGATACATCAGCCTAAATTGGTACTTATATACGACAAGCTCAAACTATTTAGTGTATTTTTCATGATTTTGGCCCAAATTGTGTGTTTTCACAATTTTTGAATAAGATTGACAATTTCAACACAACGGTGTTAATAATTGGATGTCTACAAAGGTAATCTATAATAGAACAAGTGAAAAACCATAAAAATGAAGTAAAAAAATTGATATGTTATGAAATCATTGTTACACAGACTAATAAGAAAAGCAAAATTGTAATAAAATTAATGCAAGAAAGATAGCAAAAATTAAATAGACCCATGCTTACAAAATGATCTCACTACCAACAAAGACAAATTCCCTATGGAAAATGATGATTTCACTGTGGGAAGTGATGATTTCATTATAGAGTTTAATAAATTCATTGTTGAAAATGATGAAACCACTATAGAGAATGATGACATCATTGTTTCCTAACAAAATAATTGTTAACCCTATGAACAGAATAGAAAACATAAAAAAGGAAAAATAGAATAATTTCATTGTGCAATTTAAACAAATTTGTTGTTAAGGTCTACAATTTCACTATTGATACTTCTAAATTCATTGTTATGTAAAAGAGCACACACATCCAAACATAAAATACATGACAGCAACATGAAGCTCATACCATAACTCAAAAAGGCAAGATTAAATTCAAATGCAAACATAAATAAGAAAAATCAAATAAGAAATGCTATCTAAATTCAAAAATGATGATCAAAAGATGAAAAAGGTGATGGAAAGGTCCCATTAGGTGTGCAAAAAATGTATGAATTAAATTTAGATGTAAATAAATTAAACTAATTCTAATCTAAGATAAATTCAAACTATGGTAGAGCAACAAACAAAGAAAACAATAATCACAATCTTTACGCTTTGAATGTATAAGATTTCTCCATTGAGATATACATTTGATTTTCTCTTTTAAAATGTGGTGCTCACTCTTCCAATGTAAAGGATAATGTGTAGGGTTTTGGTGTAAAAAGAAGTCTTTAATTCACCTTTATTCATTTTGATTCGCTTGTATATAGAGCTCTAATTTCTTGATTGTGATTATGATCTCTAGATTTTGTGATCCTACACTCTAACACTTTATTTTAAGACTTGAAAATGAATATTTTTAGGTTTATCTATAGATGTTTGGA